>WSXT02170288.1:0-15541 GCA_011762715.2 Neuroterus valhalla | reverse complement strand
CCCCCCCCAATTGGTATTACACGTGGGATACAACAGATACACTGGAAACTGTAGTTACTTGGATTACAAGTGGACCACCAGATGACAAGCAGATTAGCGGATGACGAGTGGATTACCAGAGTACAGGTGAATTACCCTTATTCACATTTGGATCACAATTTGCCTACTCCAAATCATGAGTAGATTACTATGAATCACGGGGGTGTTTACTCTGAATCACTGCTGGATTACTTTGAATTATTCAGAATACATGTTTACCGCTTACTGTCTGGAATATTTCGATTTGCAAGTGGACCATGTAGATTCCAAGCGGATTACTCGAGGTTTCACTGAAATACTCCAGCTACAGCCCCAGGTTTTACTGGAATACTGCAGTTTCTTGAGATACAAGTGGATAATTTGGATTCCAAGTGGATGGAAACTGGATAATACAAAAATACTTTAGTAACTTGGATAACAAATAGATTACCAGATTACAATTAGATAAAAGTAGAATCGATCCGCTCTGCGAGTGTTTCATTAGGATCACAAGTGGATTACACCAGATTGTACTGGAATATGGCAGTTATCCAGGTTACAAGTGAATAATTTAGATTCCAAGTGGATAACACTAGCATACTCCAACTACTTGGATAATTGGATGGCTAACAGGTTAAGAGAAAAGAGTAGATTACAGAATAACAGGTAAGTTACCCTGATTCACAACTGGGTTTCAATTCGCCTACTGCGATGTACAAGTAAATTTCTCGAAATCACAAGTGGATGATTTGGATTCCAAAAAGATTATTGCGGATCGCACTGAAATGCTCCAGCTACTTGGATTACATGGAGAGTTCTGGATGACAATTGTATTACTGGATTACAGGATTGCAAGAGAATTATTCCGTATTATTACGATAAGTCAGTTCACAAGTGGATTGCTCTGAATCACCAGTCGATTTCCCCGAGTTACTTGGATTACAAGTGAATTGCCCGGTATCATATGGATTAATCTGTTCACAAATAGTCATCCCGATTATCAGTGGATTACACTATGATACACTGATTGATCGCACTCACTTGAATTGCAAGTAGATAATTTAAATTCCACGCGGATTACTGCGGATCACACTAAAATACTCTAGCTACTTAGATCGCAAGTGGATCGTTTAGATTCTAAGTCTCAGAATAAAAGTTAATTTTTATGAGAATTGGAGAATTTTTGGTGTGGTCGTAAGTTGTTAAAAAAATGAGGTGAGGTAAAAATCGAGTAAGTATAAGATAGCCCTAAATCCTATTCATGTTTATACGTTCAGACTGGAGCCCTCAACGCCCAGCGCCATGAACGTCTCATTTTCTCCTTCAGCAACGCGTAACTTTCCTAATTATTCTTCTGTTCTCCCTCTCCTCCCATGTTCCAACCTCTTCAACTTTGTAATAATAATTTACTTCTCTTACAACTTTTTACTTGCGACGACAACAGTCTTGCAAGATAAAATTCCTCACAATGGGGAATCCCAGAGAAAGAAAATATTCGGGAGGAAAAATTCCCGAAAGTGAAATATTTCTGCAGTTTCGAATCTCACTGAACTTGATAGTATAATCAACATAGTCTTTGAAATCGAAGTTTGCCAAGTAATTTCGAAAGATACCGCTACCAACTTCAAAGAAGGATTTCGAGGAGAGTCTTCCACGAGGGCCTCTAGAGCCTCCCAAGATAGTCTTGAGAGTCTCTAAAGAGAGCCTCTAAAGCCTTCCACGAGAGACTTCGAAACTTCTCACAAGAACCCCCACAGCCTACCACAGGGGCCTTTAGAGCTTCCCACAAGGGTTTGCAGAGCTTCCTACAAGTGCCTCTAGAGCTTCCCACGAACGCATTGCTGCTACCGCCCTCTCCCTATTCTCATATCTAATTAATTTTTCACGACTTTTCACTTTTTTGAGATCGATCACTCTTCTACGTTCGGTTACTTTACTATGATCCTTCTCTTCCTCCAAATGTGGAAGAGGACATAAGTTGTAACCTTCCTCTCTTCCAGAACAATCACTTTTCTGTGATTCCTATTCAATTGGAAAACGGGTTTCGATTCAGGAATAACTACCCTTTTGTGACCAATCACAATTTTCTGACCAATCATTCTTTTATGAAACATTACTCTTCTGTGATCAATCATTTTCTTTTGACCGTCCACTCCCTTGTGACCAATCACTTTTGTGATGGGTCAGTATACTGTTCCCCCACCTCTTCAAATAGGAAAGGTGGTTCAAGCTGTGACCAACCACTCTCCTATGATTTGTCACTATACTATTACCTGCCCCCTCCCCCTGCTGATCCTCAAAACGAGAAAGAAGGTTTGATTTGTAACCTTCCTCTCTTCAAGAACGATCACTGTTCTGCGATTCCTAGTCAATTGGAAAACAGGTATCGATTCATGATCAACCACTCTTTTGTGACCAACCACTCTTTTGTGACCAACCACTCTTTTGTAATCAATCACTCTTTTGTGACTAATAATTCTTTGGTGATCAATCACTCTTTTGTGACCATTCACTCTTTTGTGATCAATCACTTCTGTGATGGGTCAGTATACTTCCCCCAACCTCTCCAAATAAGAAAGATGGTTCAAGCTGTGACCGATCACTCTCATATAATTTGTCACTATATTATAACCTCTCTCCTCTCCTCCTTCTCTCTCGAAGGAGAAAGAAGGTTTGATGAATTTCCAACAAAACATTTGAATTTTAAATGAAAAAGGTTAATTTTCAACCAAGCAGAGAAATCTTTCAGAAAATGTTGACTTTTAGACCAAAAAAAATATTTTAGTCAATAAAGAACAAGTAAAAATTTTGGATAGTTTTCATTCCTTCATTTCCTTTTCGGAAATTTCACTTTCAAGTAGTCCCTTCAAAAACTTCCCCCTGATCCCTTTTGTCAACCTATTTCTAGTCCACTAAGAGATTCTCAAAGCGATGCACAATTCTCACTTGTTTTTATTGTCCGGAGTTAATGTGACAGTTTCAGAATCTCAACGAAGTGTTTCTGAGTTTAATAAGCGTTGAGAGAATGAATCCCTCGACCGCTGTTGGTCGTTAGAACTACGCCGGGTGGTGGGGTAAATAAATAACGAGGGAGAGGATAAAGGACATCCCTTGAGAATTCACCAACAATCCAACTGCGACTTGGATAATATTCTGCATAATTGTGCGAATAAAGCTAAACGACTTTAACCCACGTGCTTATCTTCTGACCGTATGGACAGACCCGGATTTGGGAATTTGCCGCCCCTGGGCAAAAACGAAAAATGCTGCCTTTTTTCGAACTGACCATAAAACCGAAGCAATTTATTTATTACATCCTCAAGGTGCCACCTTCGGAAATTTGACGCCCCGGGACAGTGCCCATGGTGCCCCTTAGGTGAATCCACACCTGTGTATGGACTTCCAAACCAGATTTCCTTTCTAGTCTGGGAGCCAGTGACACATTTTGTTTCATCATCTGAGAGTGTATGAAACTTTGAGAAACGCGTGAAACAGGTTTGTAATGAAGCGTGATAACCGTTATCAGACGGACAAGTGATGGAAACATTTCCCGCTGCTCCAGGTAACTCGAAAAAAAAAGATTTTGTCATGTAAAAGTGTATGAAACTTTCTTAGACGTTATTTTTTATGATTTAATAAAGAAAAAATCCTTCAGCTGGTTGTACGAGTATGCAAAGGTTTTTCGCTACTCCGAAAAAGTCGGAAACACGGAAAAATAGATTTTGTGATATGGAAGTATATGAAACTTATTCAGATGGTAGTTGTCATGATATTATAAAGAAAAAATCCTCCAGCTGACTGCGCGACTATGCAAAGGTTTTCCGCTACTCTAGAAAAGTCGTGAAAATAGAAAAAAGATTTTTTGATGTGAAAGTGCATGAAACTTTTCTAGATGTAAGTTTTTATGATATAATGGAGTAAAAAATCCTTCAGCTGGTTGTACTGCTATGCAAAGATCTCCCGCTATTCAGAAAAAGTCGGAAAAATAGAAAAATAGATTTTGTGATTTGAAAGTGTATGAAACTTTCTCGAGCGTTAGTTTTTATAATATAATTTAGAAAACAATTCTTCAGCTGGTTGTGCGACTGTGCAAAGGTTTTCCGCTACTCCAGAAAATTGGTGAAAATAGGAAAAAGGTTTGTAATGTGGAAGTGTATGAAACTTCTTCAGATTAAGTAATGCTTCAAAATTGGAGGATATCAGATACATACAAAAAACAAAATGGCGAATTTATAGTTAAAAATTTACGAAAAATTGGTTTAATCTTCGCAATTGTTGTCGGCCAACGGCCCGATAGAGAAACGCTTGAGCAAAAACCAGCTGTTGTACGACAGCCTTTCTCGATTCTATGTTTAGAGTTGAGAAGTGACCTACGTGACAGATTGGCCCCCTTGAGGGATTTTCAGAAACGAGCTTGCTTCCCTTTCGTCGCCTGACCAAGTCTGTCTCTCTTCCTCCCACGCGCGCATCTTTCTATCCTTTCTTCCATCTTACTCTTCTCCCTTTTCGTCTTACGACTCGTGTCTTTCGCGGAACTCAACTTGCAGAGGCGACTTTCCCCTATCTAGTTTTCATTAGAATAGTTTTTTAGCCATATAATTCTTAGGAGTGGGTAAATTAATGGTACGTATTTCTGGAGTTTCAATTAGAACTAGATAATATTTTTAATCATCTTTTTTCAGCAGTTTTGTCTTAGCTCTTATTTTATATTATCAAAAAAATTAGAAATTAGATCTTAGTTTTAAATAGTTTCAAATTTTGTCCGGACTCTGGGACTCGACACGCCGAAGACGGTGGTGGGAGCGGGAAACCTTACGCCACGGCGATGCTACTCTCAGTCTCTGAACGTAGCCAATCAGGAAGCCCGCAGAACCCACTCTCCTCGCTGCCGACGGGATCGAGCCGGCAACCGCCTGCGAGCGGCAAGAACGAGGAACGAGCATCATTCTGTAGTGTCGATCCCAACGGGCAGCAGCATTCGCTCTGCTCTCTAAGGAATAAATATTGACACACGTAGTTCTTGCAGTTTTAACTTTCTCACCCGCTGAAAGTGACAGGCGTCACTACTTCCACCGAACGCTCAACATCGTTAGTCTTTCTCCTCCTATTTCCAATTATTCATCCTCACCGTACACTCCCTACTTTAATTTTACCATTTTTCTTTTTTTATAAATCCTATTTTGTCTTCCCGGGACTCGGAGGTCCGGCTCTGCCGGCCCTGCATCGCCCCTTCCTCCCCCCGGACTACTCCCCGATACCATCTCCATCCATCCCGATTTCCCTTTTTGGTGTAGACATATTTTATCTGTTGCCAAATAATTTCAGTTTCTCTCTTTTGGGACTCGGATGTCGAGCGTTGCTGGCTCCGCACCCACTCTTGAGCCGGGCTCATTTTTACACGCTTGGACCGGGCTGTGATATTTTGTGGAAACTGTCGCTAATTTCTTTCTTTTTGGGACTCGGAGATCTAGCATTGCTGGCCCCGTACCCACTCTTGAGCCGAGCTCATTGTGTTTAAGATTACTCCCTTCCCGTTCGCGTTTAATCTAAAGGCACCTTTACCTGGTGTTATCATTTTTTTTGAAGTGGGGTGATCCTCCACCCCCATTGTTGTGACGATCCCCACCTCTCACTACCTCCTCTTCCATCGATCCCGCCCCCATTCGCTTTTTTTTACTGATCAGGCCACAAACTAAAAGTGACTTGTATCAAATTATGAATCAACGTAGTTGATAGAAGATATTTAAGAGTTTTTAATGTCGCTCGATTCGAATCATAAGACAGAATTTCGAAGAACAAAATGGCGGATGAGCTACTGACAAAAAGTTTAGAACAATCGGCCTAATGTTTGCGATTTCAGTTCAATTTACTTGATAGAAGATATACTAAATAACTGGTATAAGTTAGTTATTCATACGATTGAATCTTAAAATTAAATGAAACCGAGGAATACGCATTTCATTGTTAAAAAAAAGGTGGAGTTCCGAAAACCGCTCACCTCCGATTAATTTGATACTGTAGAGACCTATGTATTCTGACGCGCTGATCACGGACCTAATAGTAAAAATACCCTCAAATTTGATTTTCATTGTGAAAACAAAATGCTCACAAACAAATACCAATCGATGAAACACCAACAGATTTCGGCTGGGAAGAAGTTGGTGGAAATAAGTACAGCTTTCATTGGTTCGATGAAAGTCAATTACCATTTACTGATTACTGATATTCCCATTCAAGCGGAAGAACTAAATGATCAAGGTATGGAATATTTAATTATTTATGTAAATTGGTCATTCAAAATTTTTAATATTCATTTGTTTTCCTCAGATGACGATATAAGTAACATTATCGATGAAGACGTCGATTCTGGAGAGGAAACAGATACCAAATCTACAACTAGCAGCGAGTGTACAATTGAAACAGATGATGATACTGAAGATGTAAATTAAAATTAAACTAAAATGGCACTAACTTGTATGTACAAATGCATCAGTGCATGTTGAAGTTCGGTTTTTGCATTACTATGATTCTACAAATAATAATAATAATCATCATTATTATCATACAGTAATAAATTCGTTCTCCATAAATTTTTTGAAAAGTATGTTCAATTAATGGAACGGTTTCAACAGTTATATGCTACTATAAATGTGTTGTATGTAACAAAAAACTGTGATTCGTCATTTGGAAGTAGCCTCACGTTTTTTACACCTTTCTCTGCATCAGCGAAAGAGTTTTGCATACTCTTACAACCAGCTGAAGAATTTCTTTCCATATTATATCATAAAAACTAAAGTCTAAGAAGGTTTTATATACTTTCACATCTTAAAATCTATTCCCGACTTTTTCGGAGCAGCGCGAGGCCTTTGCATAGTCGCGCAGCCAGATGAAGATTTTTTTTCTTTATAATATCATGAAAACTAACATCTGAAAAAGTTTCATACACTTTCATATCACAAAATCTATTTTTCCGTTTTTCCTACTTTTCCGGAGTAGCGGAAAACCTTTGCATACTCGTAAAACCAGCTGAAGAATTTTTTTTATGCATTCATAAAAATTAACGTCTGAGAAAGTTTCATACACTTCCACATGACAACATTTTTTTTTTTTGCGAGTTTTCTGGAGCAGCGGAAAATGTTTCCATTACTGGTTTGGCTGATAACGGTTATTACGCTTCATTACACACCTGTCTAAAGCGTTTCTCAAAGTTCCATACACTTTCAAATGATGAACCGAAATGTGTCACTGGCTCCCGGACTATTCCAAACGGAAATTAAAACTGTTTGAAGTTCTTCTATCCTGACGTATAAACTAAAAAGATGCATAAGTGACGCTTCTTTAAAAATGAGTTTATTTTATCGTGAGATTCGTGAGAGAAAGCTGCAACCAACAATGTTAATCAGATCGAATAATTACCACATGGAGACACAAGGAAAACGAGATGGCCCTTTTCCGAGTTTGCTTGTTCTATTTTTTTTGGGGGGGTCACTGACCATGATCCTGGTATCCATGCGAACTCATCACACCTGGATCAAGGTCAAATGATGGTCAAACTCATCAATTCGCAGAACATTATCTTTTTCACATCAGATTCTGAAGGTACGGAAAACTTTACGTCCAGACACTATTTGTTCCCTCTAGAAGTCGTTTGGAGGTCATCTGAAACTCACATTCTGTTTTGAATCATCCAGCTGGTATACGTCCAGATCAAGATCAAATGAAAGTCAAACCCCTCAGAAACACTTTGACCTTCCCATCGAAATGGCCTCTCTGGAAGTCATTTGGAGGTCATCTGAAACTCAAATTCTCTTTTGAATCATCCATCTAGTATACTGACTAGGACTGCGTCTCTCAACTACGTATAATTGTGTTTTTTTTGGTTGCTGATGACGATCCCGGTGTCCATATGACCCCATCATGTCCGGATCAAGGTCAAATGAGAGTGAAACCCCTCAATTCGCGGAAATCATTTTTTGACTCCGGACTTTGAAAGAAAGAACAATTTTACATCCAGAAACACTTTGATCTTTTCATCGAAATGACCTCTGGAAGTCATTTGGAGGTCATCTGAAACTCAAATTCTCTTTCGAATCATCCAGCTGGTATACCGGCTAGGACTTGGTCCCTCAAATACGTATAATTGTGCTTTTTATTTCGCTGATCACGATCCTGGCGTCCATGTGACCCTAGCATTACATTACATTACAAAGGAGTGGTCACTCAGGCAAAGATTGATTCCGGGATCTATGAACATTATTCAAGAAAGCCTTGTTCTTTTGTCATAAGATTATCCTCCCACGATCACATATCAAACTTGGCTTATTCAAACAACTTGTAAAAGCAATAGAGGTATTGGGCAGCGATGCTTTCAGGTATTTATTCGAGAAAGTTCCCAAAATTTCTGAAGCGAAAATGAATTAAGGTATTTTCAATAGCCCTTAAATAAGGAAGTTGATAACAGGTGAAGAATTTGAAATGAAAATGACAACTAATGAAAAAGTAGTTTGGAGTAGCTTCAAAGAATTTCAAAGCAAATTCTTGGGGAATTACAAGGACCCTGATAATGGAACAATTGTTGAAAGGCTCTTTAAAAACCACCATAAGATAAGGTGTTTAATGAATTTAAAGATCCATTTTCACATTGATTACTTCTCTGGAAATATGAGTGACTTTAGTGAGGAACAACGTGAGAGATTCCACCAAAATTTGAACAACTTCGAGAGAAGGTATCAAGGTGGTTGGGTCGTAAGCATGATGTCTGACTATTGCTGCTCTTTAAAACGAGACACATCAAATGTACGCAATAAGAAATTAGTCCGTGGATCTTCTACGTATAAAAGAACACGTCATGTAACAGCTTAAGGACGTTACCTAGGACCGTACCTTGACCCAGACGTGTTAGGGTCAGATGGCTACTGGTATCGTGATCAGCGACACAAAACACACAATGATACGTAGTTTGGAGACCCAGTCCTAGCCAAAATACCAACTGGATGATTCAAAAGAGAATTTGACTTTCAGATAACCTCCAAATGACTTCCAGAGGGAATTTCATCAAACAGGACAAAGTGTGTCTCGACGTAAAATTTCCATCCTTTCAGAATCCGGAGTCAAAAAAATGATTTTCCGCGAATTGAGGTGTTGAACCTTTACTTGACCTTGGCGATGACGTGTTGGGATCACATGGACACCAGGATCGTGATCCATCTCCTTTCTCTTTTGTGGCTCTGTGTTATTTATATTTATTGTAACAAACGACTGTCAAAAAACGAAGAAAATTAGAAAAGTTAAAGAATACAACAGAAAAAGATACACAAAGCTCTTTGCGTGTCCTAAAATTTGAACGCTGTATCTCATACGTCATCATCATGCAAATCAAAAAGAACCCAACGTACTTTGTGTCTTTCTTGCGTTGTATAAGTGACCGAGTGCGGAGCGCATTCACAAACGATCAATTTCGCTCCTGCGAACGTTGCAGCAAATGATGCTCTTTCTGTTTTTTCTATTCTCATTGAATAAAATGTATTACAATTCGAAACCATTTTTTGTACCTTAAACATTAGTTCTATGTTTAGAACTTTCAAAGTTCAGCTATCATCAAATGCCATTTCGGTAAAATGGGGTACAAATTTATTATTTACTACACTAGATTCGTTTTAGACTTTAGAGAAGTCAGAATATTTCAATCTATCCACGAGTGTGAAGATCGCTACAACAATCGTAACTAATAGCTCTGATGCTCAAAATAATAGACTAAGGAATATTTCAGGAGAGTTCGTCATGCAGGGAACTCGAAACCCATTTCCTAATCCCGCTTCAGATTTCGCTGTTAAACATCAGACCGATTCATATTTTTGAATATCGAGATATCCATCTCGAAGATATATCGACCCATCCACGGAGAATGTGACTCCAGATTTGGGTTCATTTTAACCATCAACCGAATCAGAGAATGTCAACTCTCTTGTATTCTTTCACCAAGCAGAACAAGAAAATAAGTCTCTCATTCATTATGAACCTACTGCCTCCAGTGCCAATGACGTTTAAAACGATTTTTCGTTTGAATCAACAGTACTAGATCTGCGCGTACCGCATAAAATCGAATTGAGGTTAGAAGGTACAAAACGATTCCTTAATAAGAGGTGCTTTGAGCGACATCGATCCTATTACTTTACAACCAAAACCAGAAAACCGAGGAGAAAAGAATGACTTTTGAGTTACAATGCAACATGAAAAGATTCGAAAGCACGTAGTCTTACAATCCATCTGTTTCCCACTATGGGCTCATGCTCCAAACAAACGTTTTTCGACAAATATTTTATCTGTGAAAGATATGTATACCAATTTTATGGAAAAATATCCTTCAGAATCATGTTGTTACGAAGTTTATCGCAAAATTTTCGAAAAATGGATGTTTCTTTTACGAAACTCGGGTATGAAAAATGCACAGATTGTGATAAATTTAACATATCAGATCAGATGTAAAATCCAAGTGTCACTCAGGTACATCAAATGATTATTTTGCGTGCGGTTCAGATAGTGAATGCATCTCCGGATTTTCGGAAGTTTCGGATAACGCCCTCCTTTGAAGAAGCTACAAAATTTGAGGTAAGTTCGAGTTGTTTCTAATTTTCTTGTGTGCGTAACTATATAACCTAAGAAAATTCTTAGCTCCTCCACGTATGAGGAAAAAAACCTTTTCAAATCGAAGGCCCGCTGATAAAAGCAGCGTGGTGACTTGACCGAGAAATGTTCAGAAATTTTTTATAAAAACCGGAAATTTACTCGACTTAACCTATATGCTCGCAGTGGTTCTCGATATTTTTGACATGGGAGTCTTATGCGGGACAGCGCGATTCTTTATCGCTTTGCACACAGGTGAGTGTCACGCACGCACTAAATATTCATGTGTAGACAATGGCCAGTGATGCGCAAGAATGACTCAATCGTGTTTTCATCTTTAATGCGTAAGACAGTGGTAGTGGTGTCTGGACGCTTTTTTCACGCCAAACACGACTGAGTCGTGTCGAACGCAAGAATCAATGGTGTTTGGGTTTCTCCGTGTCGAATGAAATAGGAAGACACGAGTTTGGAGAAGATCATCGTGGATTCCTTCAGACTATTGTTGATTCATCTACTGTTGTGATGGAAAGCGGTACCATTGACATCGAAAACATACTTGACGATAAATTTGTTGGACTTGTTGGTATGTATCTACTCCAGATGTGCCATCACAACCGTACTTCACTTTCATTTTCAATCTTCTCGTCTCCTGAGGTGGTTCGATGTCTTCAATCTCCAATACCCGTTCAGCGGTGTCATCGAGTAGTTGTTGAAGTTTAACTGTAGCATCTCTATCGCAGACTTCTATTGCCGACTTGAGTGGATAGCATTGTTCTTTAGCATTTGTAATCACTATGTATGTTGGAAGGATGTCGGCATTCTTCTCCTTCAAAAGTTTTCGAAGGATTTCATATTTTCTTAGTCAGGTTTAAATCAACGAAAAGTGCATGTGCTTCATCATCAGAGAACGCGATCAATTTTTCTTCATGTGATGATGCCATTTCTATGCCTGATAGATCTAATATCATGCTACTAGGCATGTTCATAACACCTTTTCTCAATATCTCGTTCGCGGTCTTCTGGTCAAAATTATGCATGCTTTGCAGTACATCAACATCATCTCTCGTCACGTTTTGTTTCAACGATTCAACTCTTGTGATTTTCGTTTCTTCCGAACATTCTCCAAAGCTCTTCGTTTTACGAGGACGAGAAGTAGATGCTTGAGGAATTCAAAATGTAGAAAACTTTCTTGAAATAAAAATCAATGCGAACGATTATGATAAAAAGTTTGGAGTGATCGAAAGTCCTGAAAGCTACACATGAAAAACAAATGATCAGGATACAAAAGAATCACGAACAACGAATGCAGCAACAAATAATGAATAACACAAAGAATCACTCAGGAATGGCGAACACTGAATGCTGGTGACAAATCATTGAGCTTCATGAGAATACAAACGTCCTAATAGCTACACAGAAGAGAAAAATGATGATCGGAAAGCAAAATAATCACGAACAACGAATACATACAGTAAAAACATAGTCATAAACTGTATTGAAGGGAGAATTCAACCGGTGTTTACTTCACTTTGGAAGTGCGTTTAAAAATATCTATGTATGGTTTGTTTTGTTTTGAGTTTCTCTACCCCACTTCAGTGATGCACTGCGACGCAGAAACCACGCGCAAGAAGTGTTATATATCTCCACCAATTTCTTCCGCCCCGCTTTCGACCATCGCTTATTAAGGTATTTTGGGTAGTTTTAGTAGAAGTTATGGTTTATTGAGTATTAGCGTGCACGGTAAAAGGTTGAAAACTGGAGCCCCTGTATGCTGACAACCTGTCGCGTCGTACTAGAGACGTTTTCTTAGGGGATTCAAAATAGGTTTACTAGGACGATAATTTCGCGGACTTTCCAGAGAATCGGAGACAACGAATTTTCAGGCTGGCACACTCGACCAAAGACCAGAGAAGGTGGAATAGCAGAAAAAGAATCGGGATTTGGAATATGAAAGTTAAAGATTTAATTAATTTAATAATATGAAGGAGAATATAGGGGAAGATTATTGTTTAATCTTCATTGTGAGAGGATGATCCTAGTGGCACTTCACATTCCCCCTTACACATACTGTGGCGAGATGGCATATCGGACAAAGAATTTCAACACGGTCCCAGATGCAACTGAAGCTAAATATATGAGAAGACGGTTGGGTAGAAACAAAAAAAATATAATAATATATTAAAACTAGCATTCAATAAAAAGGGAGAAAAAGGTGACAGAGGAAGAATACTAATTGGCCTTAAAAGATGAATTGTAGGTATGCGAAGAAATTTAGAAAGGATAATAAACCGCATTCCAAACAGAGAGAGGAGGCTGTAACAAAGTTACAAGCACCCTGCTTCCACACGGCCCTGCGTACCTAGAATCAGGAGTGGGGAAAGCACAACTTCCAGGTCTTAATACCCAAAACCTCGTCCTCGGAGACATAGTATAATGTCGCTCGACCTACCCCACAGTTCGTTGAGAAAGTAATTCCTCGCAATGCACATAACCCAACGACGCCACGCAACCCACGAGGATCTATCTGCTATCCATCAAAATTATCCAACACCATCACCTGTTCTTTGGAAATGACCCTTAACCAACGATTGTGGGCCAACAAGTCTCACCAACCCTGTGAGTAGTTTACTGAATCCATTGAATGATCGAGGTGACTAATTAGAAGCATCGACCGTTCTCTCGACACTCAAAATCCTTCCCATCCTTGAATTTGCGAGCTTCCTCTAAAATCAAAATTTTTCATGATTCCTTTCCGCGCCAAAGTGTCCAGTGTCCAGTGCTTCTTAGTGGTACTCGTGCATGGTGCGTGTTGCCAAGGAAGGCACCAGGCCTGCGTATCGGGGGATGCCGACATACAAATTCAAAACCCACCGAGCGAGAAGCGATAAAATTCTACTCAAAGTAGGCTACCAATCTTGCTTTAGTTTTTTTTTACGCTTTTCCTACTACTGATACTACTATCTTCTTATAGCCATAGCTACGAAAAACAGTGAATTTTTCAAAACGACATAATAGGCCTATAGAGAATAATTATTTTCCCTCTCAGCCATCAACTGATACTACTACTTTCTTCGTAGCCATAGCTCCGAGAAGCAGTGAATTTTTCAAAACGACATAATAGGCCTAAAGAGAATAATTATTTTCTCCCTCAGCCATCAACTGATACTACTACTTTTTTCTTAGTCATGGCTCCGAAAAGCAGTGAATTTTTCAAAATGACATAATATGCTTAGAAAGAATAATTATGCTCTATCTCAGCCATCAACTGATACCACTACTTTCTTCTTAGCCATAGCTCCGAGAAGCAGTGAATTTTTCAAAACGACATGAAAGCCTGAAGAGAATAATTATTTTTCCTCGAAGCCAGCAACTGAACTACTCCTTTCTTCTTAGACATAGCTCCAAGAAGCAGTGAATTTTTAAAAAGACATAATAGGCCTAAAGTGAATAATGGTCTCCCTCTCAGCCATCAACTGATACTACTACTTTCTTCTTAGCAATAGCTCCGAGAAGCAGTGAATTTTTCGAAGCGACATGATAGACCTATAGAGAATAATTATTTTCCATCTCGGCCATCACTGATATCACTACGTTCTTCTTAGCTATAGCTCCGAGAAGCAGGGAATTTTTCGAAACGACAGAATAGGCCTAAAGAGAATAATTATTTTCCCTCTCAGCCATAAACTGATATCACTACTTTCTTCTTAGCCATAGCTCCGAGAAGCAGTGAATTTTTCAAAAAGACTGAAAGGTCTAAAGAGAATAATTATTTTCCCCCTAAGCCATCAACTGATACTACTACTTTCTTCTTAGCCATAGTTCCAAAAAGCAGTAATTTTTTCAAAACGACATAATAGGTCTAAAGAGAATAATTATCTTCCCTCCCAGCCATCAACTGATACTACTAATTCTTCTTAGCCCTAGCTTCCAGAAGCAGTGAATTTTTCGAAACGACATGAAATGCCTGAAGAGAATAACTATTTTCCCTCTCAGCCATCAACTGATACTACTACTTTCTCCTTATCCCTAGCACCGAGAAGCAGTGAATTTTTCAAAACGACATGAAATGCCTAAAGAGAATAATTATTTTCCTTCTAAGCCATCAACTGATATCACTACTTTCTTCTTAGCCATAGCTCCGAAGAAGCAGTGAATTTTTCAAAACAACATAATAGGCCATAAGAGAATAATTATTTTTCCTCTGCGCCATCAACTGATACTACTACATTCTTTTCAGCCATAGCTCCGAGAAGCAGTGAATTTATCAAAACGACATAATAGGCCTAAAGAGAATAATTATTTTCCCTCTCGGCCATCAACTGATATCACTTCTTTCTTCTAAGCCATAGCTCCGAGAAGCAGTAAATTTTTCAAAACGACATGAAAAGCCTAAATAGAATAATTACTTTCCCTCGAAGCCAGCAACTGATACTACTACATTCTTCTTAGCCCTAGCTCCCAGAAGCAGTGAATTTTTCAAAACGACATGGAATGCCTAAAGAGAATAATTATTTTCCTCTAAGCCATCAACTGATATTACTACTTCCTTCTTAGCCATAGCTCCGAGAGGCAGTGAATTTTTCGAAACAACATGAAAGGCCTAGAAAAAATAAATATTTTTCCTCGAAACCAGCAAGTGATACTACTACTTTCTTCTTAGACATAGCTCCGAGAAGCAGTGAATTTTTCCAAACGACATGAAAGGCCTAAATAGAATAATTACTTTCCCTCTAAGCCAGCAACTGATACTACTACTTTCTTCTTAGCCATAGCTTCAAAGGCATTGAATTTCCCAAAACGACATGGAGGGCCTAGAGAGAATAATTATTTTCCCTCTAAGCCAGCAACTGATACTACTACTTTCTTCTTAGCCATAGTTCCGAGAAGCAGTCATTTTTTT
>WSXT02170277.1:0-23035 GCA_011762715.2 Neuroterus valhalla | reverse complement strand
CCCATTTTCTATGTTAATATTGTACTGCTTGAAAGAAGAGCTCAAATCAATATCTATTTTCTTCTTCAGTTTTTTATGAAGTAGTTGATATTATGAGTCCTTGGTTATATTAAATTTAGATCTAAACCTATATTTCAAACGCATGTTATCGATAATATCTTTTGTAAACCGTGTTAAATGAGTAAGATTAATCCTTCTATTATTAAATTTAGGCACGTAAATTTTAAATAGCATATCGAGTGCATCATAGAAAAGTTTACAGGCCTGGTTTAATGAAGTTACAGTTTCTAAAAATGACTAATCAATATTATTCATGGCTACGCATAGTCCACTAATATCGGCTCTCTCAGAATAAAGCGTTTTGAGTGAAACATTATTTGTGAAGTTAATTTTATGCGATCCAGATTGAGAAATGAGATTTATTTTTAAAGCAGAGTGATACCCATCCTCAGGAACAATAGGAAACTCACATTTTATAGTAGTACTTTCAGAATTAGAAAATATTAAATCCATGAGTCAACCATTCTTGTTAACTATGTTACTAGTTTGCTCAAGCTTAAGAAATTGCATGAAAGAAGCTTATAATACTGATTTACTATCTGGTGTACCAGAATCACAGAATTTCTTAAATTTAAGTGTGTTAAAGTCACCAGCAATGAGTAGTTTATGACCCCAGAAATCTTGCCTTAATATAAGGGCCTCGAGTAAGGATTCAAACGCATTGATTCACGTTGATAGTGCTATATATAATGCTAGAATAATACAACATTGAGAATTTATATAGGCTTTAGCACCAGCAATATCAATATCTAACAGATCTGTAGTTACATCGGTCAAATCCAACTGAGAAGATAGAACGCTAACATGGATTGCAAGGAGTACACCTCCACCTATCCTAGAAACACGATCAGTGCGAAATACGTTGTAAATAGAACAATCGAAAAATTCCCGAGAATTGATGATAGGTTTGAGCCATGTTCTATGAAAATTAAAAATTTATAACGGTGGATATCCTGAAAAGTTAAAATAAGATCAAATTTTGTGTTCAAACCTCGAGTATTTTGATGATACAGATGATTGCTACTGATTACAGACAATTTTCCTGTTGTGGTTCTTCATCTTTGTGAATTATCCTTAGGTTCACCTCTCCCTTTGCTAATCGCTCGTTGAGTAGTTTTTTCATCATTTTGTATTGAGATAGTTGCATCGGAGTTCGGTCCATTGAGATTCTGAGGGGAGCAAACAAAATTGCCTCTGTGGAATTCGCTGTTAGTAATTGTTTCTTTTTGGATATAAAGGCTCGAAGTACTTCCTGAGCCATATCTGTCGACTGAAATACAAGCTTCATTGGTCTAATTGTACTAGAACTTGACTGCTTTCCAATTCTCATGCTTCGTTTTATTTTACAACAAATATCGGCATTTAGTGGAAAAAGGAATTTCATAATATCCTCAATTTTAGATTTGTCTGCTAATATTGTTGTTTCTGGTAAACCAAATATGATCAAATTTGATTTATTGTGTTGACGTTTCTCCATTTCAAGGATACAATCTTGAGGGTTGAAAGTCGATAATGATATTTGTTCATTATTTTGACAGGTATTTATTTTGGATTCAAGTTCAGTAATTTTTTTATCATGATTTAACATTTTGAAGTTAAAATCTTCCATTTGTGTTTTCAGTTCAACTGTATCTTTTTCAACAGCAGTAATCCTCAAGTCAGTTGAAGAGATATGCTCAGAAAGGTCATCCACTTTTTTTTAAATAAAATCAACAGAAGTTTGGAGAATTGGTTTCACAACGTCACTAGATTTTTTTCTTGAGCCACAGCATCTAGCAAACCGGCCATCATTTAAAGTTTTTAAATTCACAGTTCATGCTTCATGATACTCAGTACCACAACCAGAGCAACTGATAATAATAGAATCCGGTGTAAACGGTTGTTAACATCTACCGTATGCACAGAATTCACTTTGTAGAGATAAAGCATTCGGATTAAGCACGTTTTGGGACATCATGTAAGGCTTTAACTATTAATTGAAGTCAACAGAAAGGTACCACACTGTTGCGTGTTAAAAGTCACACCAGGAATGTAACACCAGGCTCTTACAACTATACACCATCGGTGTGAAGTTGCATAAAAATTGTTTACAGTGTACGTAGTAGGGTCGAGAATAGCTGCGCAATTGCCTAAAAATTTTTTCTGGGATTTTGAATTCTAATTCAGGAAGTTGGCTAAGAGTCAAAAGGTATCTTAAGGTACGTCAAATAGGTGCTTGTGTTCATGTTGTGTTGTGGTGCGCCGTGCGCCGCAGGGAGTTGACGCTGTTCGGGAAACTGAGAGAGTACAACGTAAAATATTACAGTGTAATTGAATATCTGAGAAATCACTTGATAAATTAGCAATAATCAATTAGTTTGAACACTATTTTTGCGCAAAAATCGATAAAAAAATAACATAAGTAAAATGTCTTGTGAGATCCTATACAATAAAGTGCATTTACCGAAAGATAAAGTTGTTATAAACTACGAAAATAATTTTTACGCCCCCGTTATCTCTTCGCTCGTCTTATACAAGTTTTTGAAAAAATTCGTGATTTTCAAGGAACAAAAGTTGTTCCGTCGCAAACTTAGATAAATACTATCTTAATATAGTCTTTTATAGTTTAAAGATTGTTGTAAAATAAAAGAATAGATTCGAGATTTCATAGATTTAAGTATTTGAGATTGTCTTAGCATTTGGAGAATAGTTAGTGCTATACCGACAATAAACAAACACATTTTTGTAATATTTTTTATGCAAATGTCGGTCCGTTTTATTCTTTCTTCTTTTTTCTACACATCTCAGATGTTCTACATTTTTACATTCTCATTCTGAATGAGGAGGTGTTGGTTTTATGTGAAAATTGACTTTCGTGAAGATTGAAAAGAAAATCAGGAAGCAAAAATGTTTCTTTTCTGAAGCCCTACAAGATTGTGAATACGATTTTTCCAATTGTCCCAAGAAATCGAAAATTCCATTTTTGATCGCACAAAAAAATAATGAAAAATAATCTGTGAGCTCGATACCTTCCAAAAGAATGATCATATTCAATCGTGCTATGGCACACTTTTTGAGGGACCAAGAAGACAAGTCGAGTTCGTTAACCAGCTGTTTTGGATCAAAAATAAAAGAGGGGGAGCAGTTTGGAAACTTTTTTGGACTTCTTCTCCAAGGCTTAAAAATTTTAGGTTAGTTTTTTTGTCGTATGTAAAGAGTGAAAAAATATATCCTCACGATTTTTTTTTTATAAAAATAAGATTGTCAGAGTTGTGGCATTTTCAAAATTAAAAAAATATCAACGCAAATGAAAATTTCTATCCAAACAACGCAAGATATGAGAAAAAGTTCTAAGAGAAAAATGTTTCTTTTTGAGATTCCTCCAGGATGATCTTCCCAACTTTTCGAGTTTTCTCAAAAAATCGAAAATTCAAATTTTAGTCGCACAAAAAATAATGAGAAATAGAAAGATTCATTCTTTGGTCGAGCTATGTGAGTTACGGGAAAATATGAATAAACTAAAATTGTGCAGGAAAAAAGATGTACAAATTTGATGAAATTTACTTCTCGATAGGACAAGTAGTTTTTGCTTCATTTATAAAAAAGCATATAAAAAATGAAAAAATATAACTTTTGGACAATGGACACAAGATTAGGAAAAATCCAACAGACGCAAGTTCTTTACCGGGCAATAGTACATTGTTAGGCCGTGCCGCACACGATACTTTTTGCCGCAAAAATATTGAAAATGAGCGTTTTTTAGTCATGTGAATGTTATTACATAACTGACATTTATATATTTGAATACAAACGAAAGAAAGAAATGTTATTTATCACACACACACAACTGTGAACACGGCACTTGTTTGCTACGTTTGCTACCACGCCACCATCTTGAATCACGTGAGCTCATATTCAGCCAGCTGATAGCCGAAAAAGGGCTGCTAAAAAACACGAATTTTTCATGTTCGAGAGGCAAAAAAAAATTTTTTTTCAATGTTTCACTACAAAATTACGGACGGTATCACGCCCGCCATCCAGTACCTCCAAATGCGAGACGTACTAGTCTACCGGGGATTCCTCCGCCATTTTGAAAGATTTTGACTTGATTTTTTTTGTAATTAAAGATTGGAAACAGTTTTCAATAAATGTAAATTTTTATGGATATATGACTTTTTCTTCTATTAAAAAAAGTGTGAAAAAACGATACATTTTTCGTGTCCTAGAGGGAAGGGCCCCCTTAACGGAAGAAGGATAAAGAGAGTAGAAGGAGAAAAGAGTAAGAGCGAAAAGAGATTAATGACGGCGAGATACGGAAACGGATAAGGAAGTTGAGGAGGAAAAAGGCAGCAGGCTTGAACGAGCTGCAGAACAAAGATGGCTGTTCAGTCCACAAGTAGTTAGAGTAAGGTGTTGGCAGCTTGAAAGATGTAGTAGAAGAAGTATTGAAGGGGGAGCGATTCTCATGAAATCGAAGGGAAGGGTTGATGGTGTCACTGTATAAGAAATAGGATAGCGATGGGTTAGAAAATTATAGACGAACTACACTTTCGACAATTTTTCAATTTTGCAACAAGAGGTTGATAGGTAAATAGCGAGAAAAGGGGACAGAGGAGTAGAGAGAGGTCTGATCGAGAGGGTAAGGGAAGATGTATGATCAGCTTTCTCTGGAAACCTCTAGGAAAGTTTGATTCGATTAAATTCGAAGAAATATATATTGAGGAAAATGAATGAGAAAATATAAAAAGTAAATTGCTTAAAAATTTTAGATAAAAATTACAAGGAGTTACTATGAAAAAGCAAAAAGGTAGGACAAGTGACGGAATAAACAAATGTAGAAGAAAGGAAAGTGTTTGAAGGACATGCGAGACTGAAAACATCAGTTAATCGATACCACGGAAAAGCAACTATAAGAGAGGAAAAAGGTGCAAGTAAAAGTAGTGGAATAGGTCTTAGTGATTTTTTAAATATAGCAGAAATTAAGGATAAGGACAGCAATTATCGGAATTGCGTAAACTTATTCGATTTGGTTATGTGTACAGAAACATAAATCGGGGAAAGAGTTAGGTTAGGTTTCGTTAGGTCAGAAAAAGGAAGGAAAGATTTCTCAAAAAGGTAAAAGGTGAGGAATATGAGGGGGAAGGAAAGAGCGAGGAAAGGAACAGGGAAGTGAGATTGAAAAAATAGAAGGAAATGGCTCAAAATAGTAATAGAAAAGAAATTGAAAAGATTAGAGAAGACGGGGAGGAGATTATCAAGGAGGTAGAAGAAGAAATTTCAGAAATAGGCGGAGATTTTATTTGGAGAATAGGAAGAGAAGGTAATACCTACTTCGATGACGTGGGAGAGGGGGAAGGAATGACTTAAAAGATTAGTTAATGAACAGCGGATGAAGAAAACTAGTAGATTTAGTGGAAGACAGGAGATGATATACACGTAACAGAGATAAGAAAGGCGATAAAGAAGGGCAGTTTACAAATCCATGTGTATCCTTCCCACATACTTTGACGAGAAAATGGGAGGGAAGGGAAGAAAGAGATAATATTAGGAACAAGTAAACTATATTTATTAGCATAAGAGGAGTTCATTCTCGTATCAGATGATGGAAGGGGGATGAATCTGATGATCACATTCGAAGAGTATACCAGAGAGAATTATGAAACGGTGTATGTGAGTAAGACCAAGATGACAGATTGCAGGGAAAGAAATCCTAGCATAGAATACAAATGAAGGTACACAACAGAGTGATGGAGTTTGTTAATGCGTCTTGCTACCTATGTTCTTGGGTCAAATCAGGATGAGAAAACGAGCTGTAGATGATAATCATGAGCAAAAAAAGGGAAGGAAACGTGGGATGTTCGATATGGGAGGAAATTGATGTAAAAGGAGAGCAGAGGGAATAAAGCAGGGAGATTCAGAGAGAATAAGAGAGAATAAAGTAATGGGTAAGGTTAATAAGGTAATAGGAATGATTGGAAATGAAAGGCTGAGAGACAGATGGTTACATGCGGTACGCGAAATCCAAAAAATTACCCCTCAACAAGGACAATAAGGGAATAGTGTTGCAAAATAGAGCCACAAATTTCATATTGGTAGTGTGGAGAGGATATTGAAGCCCAGAGTAAGGTCGCAAGTGCCTTGGATTGGTGATAGTATTCAAACGATATATAAGAAATAATTTGTAAGTTAGTATTGACGGATTGTCGATAAGAAAACATTAAAAGGTTCTGTCAGGACTCTTAAACCCTTAGTAGAGAGAGTCAGGATAAATGGATGAAGAAGAATTACCAGTGCAGTTTCCAGTATAAAAAGCAATGTCATCGATTGCCATGCTGCCACTGGCTCTGTTGGGTCCCCAAGTGCCTTCGAAGATAATGTTGAAATCCTTTCTCTCGTTTATACTTGCTTGTGCGAAATTCCAGGTCGGTCCTTGATTATTGTAAAGTTGCCATATTGGTGTGGCTTCCGAAGAAGTTTCGCCCAAGGATTGTATTAGAACTCGGAGAACTCCTATTTGAAAATGATATCTTTCAGTAGAGATAAATCCTATTCTTCTGAAATATTTCGTCTTGAAGTACGATTCGAATATCATGAACTTACCTAAACTAGGACCAGTCGAGTCGATGAAAGATTCAAACATAAAGTACCAAAAGGTGATACACAGTGGCTCATCAGATCCCTTCATCTCCCGACTGACCAACTGAGCTGTACCACCTCCACTGATCCGAGCACCTCTGGAACGTCCCAGTCCCAAAAAATATTCGTTTCGACGACTAACGGTATGACCGTTGCTGTAAGGTTTCCTCTGATTTCGAGGACTCAATACCGAAGTTGATACTCTTTCCCATTCAACTCGATCTGGATCTCTGGAATTAACCCAGTCGCATTCGTCGATTTCGAAAGTACAATCTCTTGGGTTAGGTGCTGCTACTTGTGGTGAAGCTGCAAGAGATATAATTTCATTACTCATGACTAGCGCAATTTGAAAAAACTTCAATTCCACGCATTAAGGGTATCTACCTGGAAACTGCATTTATGATTTGGAACAGCTAGATATTTTATGTGTACCGGGAACAAAAAGAAGAAGTGATGTGAGATTGAAAAAGAGAATGGCCTCGACTTTTGTCGGGAGAACAAAATCAATCACATGGTAGCCAGGGAGCCGCTCTGATTATAAATAAAAAAGCAAAGCAGTATGTCAAATAATATGAATAATTATCTCCTAGATTCTAATGTTTGAAAACAAATGTGGGATTAAGAAGGCATATCGTCATAGCATATGCTACGCTCCAGTTGATAATGTCAGTAGGGATGAAGAAGGTACGTACTGAGATGCGTAAAATAAAATTAAAGGTACTTGCGATCCTGGGGAAAGAATACTTGTACTTGGAAATGTGGATGTCAGAGGCATTGTGTAGTGTCAAAGTACCGATCAGGTGCTTGATCATTTTGAATATCGAAAAACGAACGGTAAAGGGAGCGGGGTGATTCAGCTTATGCTCAGAAAAAAATGGTTTATTGCAAATACTTTTCCAAAATATGAATAATGGGAAGATATGGATATGGCACGGATCTCTAAATCAAATTTTCAAGAAGGGGCCTAGCTTAGGTATTTGAAGAGTGCAGTACTGCGGTTATAGGGAACATAACTTATGATGCTTGATGGAATGATGAATTCTGCTAGTCTTTCAAGAAGCGTACGAAGCGATGTGAATATATGTCAGTCAGAAAAAATATAGGACTTCTTGACGACGTCTTGACATTTTTTCGTTGTCGTAAAGATCTCTTATGTCTGCTCTTGAGATGATGTAAGTACAACTTGACAACATTTTCAGTGACTAAAAGTTGTCTTGGAGAAAACTTTACAATGCGGACATGATCGGAACGTCCATATGACGCCGTCAAGGCTCAAGAGACAGGTATTTCCCTAATTAGGTAAACGATACTTAATCGATAATAATATCAATAATTATAATCATAGAAAAATATGTAATAACGGATTGAAATAATTACCAGGACAAGCACCAGAAGTAAAAGTAATTTCATCGATGGCAATGTCTCCCATTCCAGTATTTCCGACCGAAGCTTCGAAGATGAGTTGAAAATCGTCAAGAGAGCTGACGGTGACCTCAGATTTGAACCAAGCGTTTCCTGCATTCCCGCTTAGACTCCAAATTTCCTGCAGTTCTGCGTCCAAATTTCGAAAGTGACGTAGGTGGATCTTCAAGTTTCCGATTCCTGAGCCAAACATGTGGAACCAAAAGTGCAAGCACATCGGAGATTCTGGTCCAGTGCCAGGAAAACTGACGCTCATAAGTTTGGCTGTATCCCCGGGTCGTCGAGGAAAGCTGGAAGCGATGTAAGCATATCCACCTGCAGTTGCCCGGTCACTGGAACTGTCCATCGCTGGTCCCGTTGTTGGGTCGCTACTTCCTCTACTCTTTAGAGGTTAGAAGAAATTTCAGAATTAGAAAATCTTATTCTTCATTTTATTATAGATTTCAGAGTATATGTATCTAATATTTACAATTGTCCAGTCGAAATCGTCTTCAACATCGTTGGTCCAATCGCACAATCCCCCTGCGAAATTGCAGAATCCAACACAGGTTGAACCTGGTTGAAGATCTATGTCATCAATTGCGATGTATCCCCGATAAAGTCTTGAAGGATCGGCAGCATCTACGGGAACACCTTCAATCACAAGCTGAAAAAGGTAAAGGAGCATTTGTAAAAATCTCAGGAAAAAATGTATAAGTTCTTTGTTTTTGATCAAACTAGTAAGAAAAACTGACTTTCAAACACATAGGAAGTTTGAAGTGTCAGTCTTCCAGTCCAGGTACTATTGCTGTCTTGAGATAAACACCTTTTTAAGTTAAGGGACATTTTTCTATGCATATTGTATATATGTATTAAACACCAAGGGGGACGTTACGTAGTTTGGCCTACCGTTGTAGGAAGTGTCAAACTCATTGCTTAGTTATCTGGTCACTCGTGCACTCGCTCTACTATCATTGCATCTTGCGCCGCTTATTCCTTCTTGAAGTCAACCATCAACTCTATACTCTTTCAGGAATCGACAGAGTTCAGTTATATTCACCTCATCAAAACCTCTCCAGATCAACGAATGAACAGAGAAATTTTTTGTTAACTCCAAAATTAATTTTTATGATCTGGCTCAGGATGAATATCTGATCCGCACATGATCTCCCTGGCACAAATCTGTATTGGACTTTCCAGACTCTTTCTTCAGTCTTTCCCATGACTTGACCTCGGGTCAGGTCATAGGGGATATGGGAATGGGTCAGTCACCAATATACTATTTCTTCGCAGCATTTACAACTCTAGCATCCTGAACATCCTGTCTTCATTAACCACCCGAAACTCTTCCGAGAACATGGCTTCCATCAAGAGAAGTGTTCATCCTATCTAAGTCTGCATCACTTTTCCTATTCTTCATAATTAGAAAACCTTAATGACAACTTGATGCGAGAAATGTTCTTCACTGAGCAATGCAAGTTGACGTTATTCTTTCAAAAAGGGTAATCTCAATTACAATGAACGTGCTCCGTCTTCGTCTCCATACTCGTAGAAAACAAAGACAAAGATGTGTTCGTTTCAATCCAAAAATAATCTTTCTGACAGAATTTCATCAACTTCGATCACTCTATAAGTATAAATTTATGTCCAGCCTAAACAGCCAAACACCTAATAAAGTAGGTTCATTATGCCTGCGAAAAGTTCAAGAATGTTGAAGTATTGAAATATAAACGCGGTAGAGTCAACAGATGAAATTTTGAAGTATTTTAAGCAAAACTGCGCGAACCAACCCGGGCCATGGTTCCCTTGGCAGTGTTCAGGTTCACATGAGAAGCATATGTATCTCCATATATAGAGAATACGACAATTTTATTATCCTGAAATATTGGTGTTGTACCAAGCTACCCAAGTAGGAATTTACTGAATAGTCAATCATGGCACAAGTCTAAAAATCTCGTTTCGTGCATTGGTCATACATGGAAGCCATACAAAGCACTCGCGAGTTTAAAGCCCAGGAAGACCTGCGTCCCAGGGCAGAATTTCCTGGGCAGTTTGTTCGCAACGCCCAGCAAGCTTTATCCACATCAAGGGTAACTAGAGTTGACCCAAAATGTAGTTTGATGAGCCAAACCATAGTTGCCGAGCCATGCTAACCATGATCTCCATACATCGAGTGTCGCATGACGTCTTTCAACTGGAATCCGAAAAGAATTTTCTCAGGAAATTGAGACCAAGATCTCCGCAATAAAGTCTAGATAGTCCCCATGCAAAAGGTATCGCCCCAGGTCTTTGCAATGGAATTCAACGGGAATCAAGTTATCTACAGCGTGGCTACCAGAGAATCTACAAAAGAAAGAGCGGAGGGAGATCTACGCATCATTAACAACTCAAGCAAATATGAACTGGAAACTATTTGTGCGGCTATTGTGAGAGCCTTAATATACTCTAATCCAAATTCTAACTTTGAAAATTTTCTGCCAAAGATGAATGAAACAACTTTTGATGTCTTATTGAAACATCCGGAGTACTCAATGATTGTGGAATAGTACTTTAATAGTTAAATCGGAGGAATGAATCAATTAGAAGAGGGAACTTGACCATATAATTTGAATTTGCACGACGTCAGAACGTGTCTGATCCCTGATCAAGACTAAAGGGGTGAGCATATGGTAGAAAGTTTTGAAAAGAATGGATTTGTTGTTCCAAATGGAAGAAGTAAAAGTGAATACTCGGCTCAATGTACATTTCTTAGAGGAAAAAGTATTTCTGTTATTGATTTTGTCTAGGCTAATAATATAAGAGTTCTGCCAATCGCGAATTTCCAGGTTGTACAGCTTCCGACTGGTCCTGATCACTTCTCGATAGCATTAACATTAATTAAGCACTCGTTTTTGAAAGAAGCGAAAAATTTCAGTATCACTTTTTTGAAATGGAATTATGACATTGCTGAAAAATATAAGGAAAATATTCAATATCCGCTAAATATAAACTCTGCAATGTTCACAGTTGATGACCACGGTCGCAAATACTTCTCAGAATGATACACAAAAAAGGGGATACAACTGATCCTTCTAACTGCCGGCATATTGCTTTAGTTAACTGTGTCACACAGATATTTACGCAGATTCTCTCAAAGCCTCTGACAGATAAGGCTGAAGATATACACCTCTTTCCAGAGTGTCAAGCAAATTTTAGAAGAGGAAAGGTTTGAACGGATCAGGTATTTTCCCTCAATGCAACGATTAAAAATCTATTGAGACTAAATGGAGGTAAACTTTTCGTACTTTATGTTGACTTCAAAACGGAAGGTTGTGGGTCAAAGTTCATTAGATTGGTAACTGATTTCAACTGTAAGGCTAATATTGCAGTCGAAGGAAATAAGGGTATCCTGGACGAGGGGACGTAAAAGAAGGAGTTATGGAGGGGGAGGTTTTAAGCCCAACGATGTTCACCTTTTCAATTGCTGATTTACAAGAATTACGCTGACTACCTGGCTTTCTTTGCAGACTCCGTTGTGGAAATGCAAAAGATTCTTGAAGGATTATTAGATAACTGTAAGATAAACGATCTGGAAATCAATATAGGAAAAGCAAAAATTTGAATCTACCTGGGCACACCATTCACCCAATCTGCGCTTCTTGTAAGGGCAATGGATCATTTTGTTCGTAAATCTAACCTTGCTATAGGCTCTACGATTGCCCTGGTTCATAGATTAAAACTTAACTCGTGGAATCCTATTGTTCGACTCTTCGATAGTCTCGTATCCAGCATTTTAATGCATGGAGCTTATATATGGAGCCTCAGGTATTCATATCTAATAGAAAAAATTAAACTCAATTTTCATGAGAGAATCCTGCACGTTCAAAAAAAACTGCTGGATATGCCATAAGACTGGAAATGGGTTCATCTCATCTAGCAGTTAGAATTTTTGGGGTAATTCTCAACTGGATTGCAAAAATATCAAAGATGTCTGACGAGCGATACATGAAAAAATGCTATTAAGGATTAGGAGAACTGGAAATGATACAAGTTAATTCATCATCACTAGAGAACTACAATCGGGCCCGACAGGTTAGAACCATATTTGAAAGGAACGGGATAGAGAACGAATGTGATTCTCTTGTTCTCGCCTTCCTACAAAAACACAAGATGGCATGGATAAGAGCACATGATAAAAAATTACATTCAGAGGATATACAGAGAACCCACTTGTCCTCAACTCTTGTACTTTACCCTTCCTTAACGCTACGTGAGGGTTCGCAAAAATATTTAACTTCACCAAAAACACCACTCGGCTTTATCCCAATAATAGCGCAATAAGGATTGAAAAATTTTGTATGCCTAGATTTTCAAATCAGAATGAAACCTGTAAATTTAATGCTGAAAGATATTGTATATACTATCATGAGAATACTTGTAACGCAGAGCCCGTAAATCACCTCTTGGTTGAATGTCAATTCCTCAATACTATAACATTTTCATGTATAAGTGAGAGCAGACATGTGAGTGAACTGAGGGATGCGTCGTTGAATATACTAGATAACCTGGATACAGATGCTATTAAAAAAACTATTATCTTTATTACCAAGACTTATGAATGAGTCGATTTATATTTATGTTAGACTATAATACATTAATATTTTATTTTGAGTAAGTCAGGTCCTTACGTCTGAGGTACACCTCAACGTCAACAATTTTGTTAGTTGGTTATCATGAATATTGTAATTTAATGATTGAACTTCTTGAAGAAATAACAACGGATAGGCGTGAGTCAGCGAGGGAAAGACGCTACTCCAGTTTACGACCAGTCAAAAGAGAATATATCCTACCACGAAAATGTCCAGGAGCTCAAATGCCGAGGCAACCAAATTGTATCAAAAATATTGGGGGTACGTCATTCGACTCGTCACTTTCCACAACACCAGATGACGATCGTGTAGGAAAAATCAAATAACTTGAATACAGAGGTAGTCTGAGAACAGCCACTCGACTGGTCACTGTCCGCTCGTAGGAACCCAAAGAAAAAATGGACCATCAGTATGTAAGGAATCTCCATGAACAGCGACGCTAACCACCGTCCGCTTACCGGAACTCAAAGGAGAAAGCACAGGTCAGCGCAAGGGCCAAGGAGGAGCTTACTGCAGGAGAGAAGCAAGCACCAGCGCACCAGCTCTAAGTGTGAGAGTACGCGAACGCCGGCCTCCCCAGTCCTGCTGGTTGGTACAGGGAGAACTCAAAACTAGAGGGAATCTGTAAAGGACACAAAACACCGCGAAACCGCAGCTGCGAATCATAACCAAACTCGACTCCGACGGAAGCCAGCAGCAGCAGATATATTATAAACAGAACTGTAACTCAGTTATAAGAATCTGATGATTCTATAACAAATGAAGCACTGCATATTGCATAAGGTGTTCAGAATAAAATTCCACAAGAAGTGTCTTAGGCCTTGATATCCAGGGTCACTTAAGTTATATACAGTTATAGTTTGTTTCAAGAAACCATGGTCTCCATGTATTGGGTGCCGCAAGACGTCTCAAAAATAAAATTTGACAGGTTCTCTCTTGGGATTCGACTTGCAAACCAGTCTAGATATTCCGCATGCATAAGGCGTTGCTTTCGGTTCATTAAATTTAAGTCTACAGGTCTTTTCTACAGGTCTACAGTCTCTTGGGAACTGACAACCGGCATCTTCAAAATTGACTCCGATTTCCGTCCAGATATCCCCTATGCTTTAGGGTTTGCACTTGGTATTTACGACGAAATTCTACGATAAGTTTCCCAGGAAATGATGCCCAGTACTACCAAAGGTGACTCCAAATCATGTTTAGTGGTCCCTATATGAATCAATCTATAAAAATCAACAATAAGTTTCCCAGAAATTGATATCGAGTCCTAAAACGTCATTTTTGATTCCGAACTAGATGCTTCCCGTGTGTGGTATACTTGAGTATCGATTAAAAATCGGAACTTGCAATAAGAGAGGTTCACTTCACCTTCAGAAAAAGATGAATCATTGATTATATTTGGAAAATGAACGTGAATTTCTATAATTGTGGAAAAATTACATAAAATTCATCATAGAAAGACCATTATACACAGGGGCCTATACCGATTTTTCTATCATATTTTTCTATAAAGAGAACCTTTCCTAGTATCTTGAGAATTCAAATAGTTGATGGGCTCCATACCGAGTGTAATTCAGGATACGTGTAGAGGATCTGGGCTTGCTGCCAAACTCCAAGTACATAATATTGAGCATGCCAAAGAACTCTTTCCTCTCCAACATCAAAGGGTTTACTCGAAGTCGTTGCATTAGGTGTCTTGATTCCATTTTCTATGGGAATTTCATCCGCTCTTTCCTTTTTTATTGAATATTCATCAATCCCCATGTGTAAAAGAACCCTTAGACCTGCTGAACTCAATCCGTTCATCGCATATTTGAACATGAAGCAGGTTCCAGTCGACCCCGTACTTCCTAGTTGCGGACTATGCAGAAGTCCTCCCGGGCTTCTTGATTTCATATCCTTTGATGGCACGTGAGAAGATTCCAAGAATGCATATCTGAAAAAAATAAATTAAATAGTTGCATGTTTCATTCTGTATGAGAAATTTGGAGGGCTCGGAGTCACGCCAATATGAACTTTATCGCTGATTGACTCAAATCACTTGTGAATTATCTTAATTACAGAAATATATACAAGGAAATAGTTCCTAATGCAAATATATGTGACCTGCTACGAGAAAAGGGACCTGAGCATCAATAGCTGATTGATCGAGGTGAATCACGGACATCTTGCACTATTACCCCTCGGTGCTCGCTTTGTTAAAAGTTTAATTGTTTTTCCTTGTCATACACATTATTTCTATCATTCATCGTCTTGCAAATATTCGAATCCAAAACTTAACCAAAATGAAAGTAACCAAAATCATTGAGGAATAATAATCATCAAGGAAATGAAAAGCTTTACTCAATGTTGATAAATAAATGCTAACGATACTGAAAATATATCTTTCATAGCGGGAAATGTAAAAAAATGCATAAAGGATGACAGTTCTTTCTTTTTTATCAATTCTTCTTCTTTATTTATTTATACTCTCTCTCATCTACGGGTTTGAGTGTGTCTACAGTATCATTACAAATTATACATATACATATATTTCTTTTCCCTTATCTAGAATCCTTCTGTACTACCTTGCCAACTATTCCTTACAAATTATCTTACATACTATCCTTAATTCTAGACGCTTTCGACTATGCCGTGAGCTTCCGTTTCCTCTTACCACTAATAATCTACAGATTGTAGCTCAATTCCGCAACACTCATTCTGTTTTTCCTTCTTGAGGAGTCGTTTTTTGGCTCTACCCCGTACGGTTAGCTTTCTCCTCCAACTCTTCCAGCTTTTTCACCCACCTGACCATTCCCATTCAAAATCCATTTGATTCTCTCTTCTATACTCTCTCCTCCTCCTTCGTCCTCTGCACATCTCTTTAACACATGCAGCCATGATTCTCGTTCAGACCTACAAACTCCACACAAATTCTTTTCCTCATTCATGCAGTACCTACATGCTCTCACCCCCTCTCTCATTCCTAATCTTACCACTCTATTCCATTTGTTCTCTTTCTTGATCTTTCTCAGATATTCTGGTTCCCCCTCGTTCTTCACCAACCTGTACCAGCTGTTATATCTTCACTCTAAGATTTTTTCCCATCTATCCTCTCTCTGCCTTGCCATGATCTCTTCTTCTAACCCCTGCAATTCTCTACCTGTATCTTGCATCCCATACTCGTGCCTTTGTTCGTATTTCTCTTTCTCCCACTTCGAACGCTCCACGTTACCCCTACCCTCGCTTTCAAAAGATCTCACGTGCACACGCTTGTGCGATCTTGCTGCCCTTTGCCGCTCTCAGTTTCTCTTCGAAATTCCAAGATATTTGCAGTTGCCTGAACAACATTTTCTCTCTTCCTAATTCCTCTATCGGCATACAACCTGGACAACTCCAGCTCAGCCCCATGACCCATCTTAGGCATCTCTCTTGCAGACCTTCCGAACTCTTATATTCCTTCCAACCCCATATCTCCACTCTGCAACTTACCACTGACCATACTAGCATTTCGAACATCCAAACCCTCATCCTCCAGTCGTCCTTGGACCTACTCTTTCCTATTCCCCACACTTTCCTCATTACTTTACTCGCACCTTCCATTCTCTTCTTCACCTGCAGTTCCCTCCACTTCCTGCTTCGAATCAGAATCCTAGGTAGTAGAACTCTTCCACTACCTCCACCACAACCTTATTCATTTTCCATTCATACTCTACCCTGGATCTCCTATTTCTAAAACACATCATCTTAGCCTTACTCACATTTATCCTCATGTCCTTTTCTCCTATATACTCTTCAAACGCTCTTACCATCAAATTCATCCCTCTTTTGTCATCTGCTGCTAGCACTACATCGTCTGCGTATGCCAGCTCAATTAGTTTGCCTGTTCCTAATATCGTCCCCCCTTTTACTTCCCTGTCCATCTTCTCCTCTAAGTCTGCCATTAGGAAGCTAAACAGTAGAGGACTTGGAGGACACCCTTTCCTAAGTCCTCGTCCTGTCCAGAATTCCTCTCCTTTTTTTTCCTATCTTGACGCTTATCTTTGTCTCCACAAATATATCTTTTATCCTTTCTATCCTTTGTTATTAATTATATAATGATAAACTTTTTCAATCAATAAGCTCAATAGAGATTATTATTTAAAAGAATGTACAAAATTGAAAGCTTTGCCAAAACAGGAGGAACAACAATCACACATACCGAAATATTCACAGTTACCCGCAGAAAACATTTTTGAGCAGATCACGCATTTTCTTCTCATAAAATTACACTATTATTTAATGAATCACATCGCCTTTAATAAAGCAAGCAAAGAAAAACATTGAAAATGCATAAAGCAGGAAAAAGCAAAAGACGTGCGAGCGCAGAGTGGTATTAGTGCGATATGTCCGCGATTCACTCCGACTGATCAGCGCTGAGCTAGTTCTCAATTCTCTATCTAGAGGTTCTCTAGTAAAAGCGGATGCGACTAGAAATTTCTCCCTCCATTCACTACCGCAAGCATTGCCGTCGTGTGCGAGGATACACGGACACAGTCGCCAACTAGAGTGAGAAAGTAGAGGGGTACGATTTTTCTCGCGAGCTGCGAATTAGAAATGTTGCTTTCCAAGACAACTTAAGGATCATTTTCAATTAATAGTGAAACGTCGAAAAATTGTCCTGTCAATGCCATTGAAAAGAAGGAAACATGGAATTTTTGGAACAGCAAAAAACGAGAAATCGTCACTTCACGGAGTAACTTATTGGAGTCCATCAGAATTTGCCCGAAAAAATTCTCAAAGCTTTTGATCACAACATTTAGAACAGATTCCAGCACAGCTGAACAAATTTATAAATAACAAATGTCTGAGATGAATCCTTCCTTGGCGATTTTCTGTTTTATAATTAGGAGTGTGCAAAGGCTCGAGAGCTCGGTTCTAACAGGGTTCTTCTTCTTCAGGCCGGGCCAGGCTCGAGATTAAAAGGACTTTTTGAAGTCACTACTTCGAATTAAGAATCATCAGTTTTTTTTATTTCAACCTTGACACCTCCTCCCAACATGCCCTGGTAACCACTTAAAAAACGTGGATCAAGTATTCTGTTATTCAAAAGAGGGGAAATGAAAGGGTAGTTAGCGGAAGCGCTGATAGCGCGGAGAAGCAAGGTGTTGTGAGAAAAATGAGTGAGAATGAGGACGAGTAAGGGAGATGAGGGAATGAGAGGAAAGTATGAGGAGGGTGGGGAGGGAGGGTAAGTAAGGTTTGGAAGGATATTTAATAGAGTGAATAGGGGAAGAGAAGGAAGATGATGGTAAGTGACAGTAAATAAGGGAAAATGAACAGCAAAGGAATGTAAGAGGTAATGAGGAGAAGTCAAGGGAAATGAAGAGAAATAAGGAAAATGGGTGAAAAGGCAGGTTTCATGAAGTAAAATGGAAAACTTGGAGAGGTAAAAGAAGAGGGAGTGGGAACAGAAGGGGGGGAATTCAGGGAGGAGAGAAGAAATAAGGAGAATAAGGAATATGAGGAGAAGTTAGGCAAGTAGGGGTTAATGATGGAAAACAAAGTAAACGGGGAAATGTGAAGGAGATGATCAAAGCATTCAAAAGGAAGCGAGGGGGGATGAGGAAAATGAAAAGGAGGAAATGGAAAGAAGATTAGGCGATGAGAAAAAGGGAGGAAGAAAGGAGTGAAGTGCGGTTGAGGAAGGGAGAAGGAATGCGAATGAATTTATTGATGACTCAATAGGCTAAAAACCCCTTTTTTGTTGGCGCCTGCTACCTCCCTACTACCTGCTACTAAAAGCCCGAGGGACTTTTTTTTGATAAATACAAATACTTTTATTAATATTGCTCAATTTTCGGGTTATCTCCAGTTATTGTTCAATCATCACAAAGAAGCTTACCCTCCTTCGGAAGAACCAGCAGTGGAATCAACCGGTGGTCCACCCATCCAATTGGTACCAAGACCGGTTCCTGGAGTCCATTTTAAGGCACCGTTTCCATCTTGCCATTCGCAAAGTGATTGAACTGGGAGAGGTCCAAAATCGCAAAATGCTTCATCTACTGCTGCTGTTGGAGGGGGCGCAGTAACAATCGGATTCCTTTCAAACAAATACAATTTCGAATTAGAACTTGAATCCTCTATGTTTGTTATTGGAAGAAACCTCTCTATAGGGGAGTTTCTATCTACAGTAGATAAGTATAAATCGAAAATACTAATATGTGTAAATAAATTCAAAAATTAATACACGAAACGTTTTATATAATTAAATCGAAAAATTATCAATTCAACGTATATGAATGCTTTGATGTAATGAATATCTACTGTAGACTGAATTATTCAAGAGTAGCTTTGTTCTATTTTTACCTTGGACAATGACATTTGAGGACTGAAATTACATTCATGTAAAATGGACAATACAAAATCTATCACAAATAGAATAGAACGAATTTGAAGTTTATTTTTTGTATTCATTATCTTCGAGGTTATCACGGCCAAACTTGTATCAAAAGAAGTAAAAAACTGACGGAAAAAACTAATTCATAACCCAAATAGTGACTTAAAGTGTCTAATGTAAGTTGATAATGTGACTGATCCCCTTTTGACTTAGTAAACAGGAACCTGTATACATAATTGCATATATGTAAGTTCTTACATGGGAAACGTAGGAAACGTAGGATCCTGTTTCATTTCTTATATATAACATCTATAGAAACCTTCATGGACTACAACCTAAAGAACCTTCACAGACCCTCATATATGATCCCTTTATAGGACTGTATGGTTCCTATAAAGGCACGCACCTATATAGTTATTCGCCGTAGGGTAGGTCCTATAAAATCGTTCCACATCTTGAAAAATCCCACTGAGTTCTCGGAAACCGCATGAATTCAGAATTCATGTAATTCACACCATCTTTGAAATTTTGGACGTAAATTACCTGATTAATCACAATAACAAACCACGGAAATTACCTTGAGTAAATTACATTGGGCGCCACAATGTTGACAGCAAGGATTCCCTTCACACGATTGCAAAACACGAACTCAATCAACTCTTCGTCTCTCACTCTACCATGTGATGATGCCATAAGCTTGTCTACTCTACATTTTCTTCCAGTGAGAGAAATGTCGTCAGACGGAGGGAACCACAGAGTATGAAGGAGCCCTAATGCTTCAGTTTTTTGGTAGCTTACTGCCTACGTCGAACATACACGTCGAACAATGACCGGGTGCGGACGTGTCGATTCGCTCCGTCCCAAATTTTGTTATTTTTGTTAATTTAGTGAGTTTGTTGGTTCCGCTTCTTGACAGGAAACATACATTTTGTGGAAGTTTTGGTGCCTGGATTGAAAATTGGGGTTTTTGTCCGATAACGTATCCTTCACGTCGTTTCTCTTTCATCACTTTGGGAAAGTGTCCGGAGTGCGATGTTTCAATCATCAAAAGCGGATCGGAGGTTTTGGCTTGTGTTAAGTGCAGTCACTTGATACACTTGGTTTGCGCTAATTTTGGTATCACCAAAAATGATATTGAATTACTCAAAAAAGGCTTGGTTGAGTACAAATGCAAGGCATGCATCTCGCAGCCTTCTAGTGCTACTCATGCGTACGCGGTTGTCAACTCAGGTGCGACCGACAATAACAACGTTTTCCAGGACGCCGGTGGATCAAAGTTCAATCCTCTCCCTCCCACTTCTTCAACTGCAGCTATTTGGCCTCCTTCACTCATCGAACTCTTGAGACAGGCGGTCTCAGAAGGCCAAAAGGAAGCGCTTGCACAGACGAAGGAAATTTTGGCAAGATTTGGTACATTTGAAACGAAACAAAACCAATTTAACGATAAGTTGAATGCTACGCTCTCTGATATTAAATCAGAACTGACCAAAAACTCTGGGCGCATCGACTTTCTGGAGGCAGTGTTAGAACTACAGAAGGAAGACATTATTCATGTGAGGAAGGAATCAGATGAATTAAAAGCGAAATTTCTTGCATTGGAGCACGCGCTGAACGTCAACGAGCAGGCAGCTTTGCGAAACGTGCTTGAAATCCATGGTGTCCCCATGAAGCCCAACGAGGACCTTACATAAACTGTGCATTTGGTTGCTAGGGCTCTTGATGTTTCTGTAGTTAAAGAGGATGTGGTTAACATCTACCACATCATGAAAGCACCTACATCGAATAACACCAATACACCACTGATCTTCAGAGTCGAATTCGTCAGAGAAGATCTTCGTGATAAGTTCATCGAAAGACGTAAGGTTAAAAGGGACTTTCTACTTCAAACTTAGGATGGATGGAGGATAAGCGGTTCATTTACCTCCGTGAGGCGTTAACTCCATCAAATAAGAAAATCTACGCCATTGATCTTGGTCTTCGTAGAGACAACAAAATTAAATATCTCTGGGTGTCCGGAGGCAGAATTTTTTGTCGAAAGGAGTAGCATTTTGACAGAAAGAGATATTGATAGTAAGGTAATTCATTTAACATCATTTCTTACTTCTGCTTCCAATAAATTTGCACCTCTCCATACCCAGCAAGCAAAAAAGGAATCAACTCCCTTGATAACTCCCCCCATAAAAGACTTGATGAAAGAAAGAGATAGTAAACGCAGATTAGCTAAAAGAACTAAAAATAGTCGCCTTCAGAGTTTGGGATCGGTATGGGATTCTTGTTCCTGTTTGCTTTGTTTTCAATGGTTGAAATTATCTTGTGGCACAGTTGTATATTCAAAAATAAAATATCCGACACATGTGTTGATGGTTTCAATGGTTGTACGCAATTCATTGGGTGAGTTTCATGCGCTCCTGAGCTGATATTCAAAAAAACAGATGAGAGACACTAAATCATGTTCTGACAGTACGATGATTTGTTCTCTAACATTAGATTGAGTGAATCATCTCTCAGTCAGTTCATACAACTTATGTATAACTATATTCTTCGTTTATCTAATATGAGAACTCTTATTGCAGAAATATAAAAAAAAAATCTGCCCGCCACGCGGGCAGCTTCTCATCGCGCGCGGCTCGCTTCGCTTGTAAGTTTGAGCGCGCCTAAGGCGCGCGTCTGTCAGATCTCGCGCTTCGCGCTCGATGATAAACTGACCTCGCGCTCCGCGCTCGGTTATGAATTTACCTCGCGCTACGTGCTAGGTCTTAATACTTCCCTACATTTGCATACAGAACTTTTGAAACTCGATAGCAAAATGTCGACTATTTTAATTGGACACATAGTGTACAAGTTTCATCCAGGTTTAACTCAATACGCTTGTCATTTTGGATTCTAGGCATTCCAGTTGTTATAATTCAGCATTGTGTAATGCTTTTTTCCACATAGTATGATAGCCTATTTTTGAATAAATCGAACTGTTACTACTAAATCCTCTAAGCCTAAGGTACACTTCCAAATTGTCCGTTCCCATGACTCTCAGATTGTCCTTAACCAGAAAGTTTTCTTTGTATAGGTTGAAAGATCAATTTTTCTCGCAATGAGAAATCGTCCATGGTCCTTTTTTTCATCCACCTAAATACCCCAGGGGAATATTGCCGACACCTCACCACTGGCGCACGATTGGACCAATACTGGCCGCCATATTGGAAAAATATTGTCGACCTGCATTGGTCCAGCGCCAGCGTTGGGAAAAGCTTGGGGTGTCTACGTCCATGCCAAGACTTAGGCGGCCGAAGTTGGCCCATTATTACGCCAAGTCTTGGTGAAATACAATCGCCAATACTATAAAAAAAGTATATAACTAAAATTTTTTGGAAATAATTCAACATTTATCAATACTACGATTTTTTTCGCATGTGTCAGTGAATATGTGTGTACGCATGGGTGCTTTGAATGTTTTGTTGAAATTAAAATTAAACTATATTCGGGATAATTCAAAAGAATCAATGCGGAATATATCATAGGTGACATGGAAGATGATAAATTCAGTTTATTATACACATTTTCGGAGTCACATTGCATGGTTTTGTATTAATTCTTCCTAAAAAGAAAACACTGCAAACACTTGACATATGTTTCAAGAAGTATTTTGTCATTAAAACGTTCGATATTGATATATATCGGATGAATAAATATCGATTATCGTTATTATCGAGCTATCAAATATCGATATATCGATGAATCGTCTGTAAATAATCTTGAAAAAAAGGGAATGGATTTATTCAAATTCGGAAATCTAAAAAAACATTTGATTTTCAACGAATTGTATCATAAAAATTAGAATGTCGTTCCAGTGTTATGGGCTCCATTTCTTTTCGGTTCTGCAGAAAAAATGAAGCATGAAGAATTTTGACTTTGAAAAAAAAAAATTGTCAGAAATTTTAAGATAGAAATAATTGCGGAAAATTACTGAAGTAAAGGA
>WSXT02170266.1:0-23043 GCA_011762715.2 Neuroterus valhalla | reverse complement strand
CAGTAGTACAGAGGGGCTGGAACCGAACGAGTTACGCTTACCCCGCAAGGGATTTGGCTTAATGGTATAATAATAAATAATAATAGATAGTATATTGACTTATTAGAAACAAAAGTTCTGCTCTTTCAACGTGTAGGTAATTCTCAAGTGGATGATGTGAGATTTTTGCATCAAAACGAAAAAATGGTATGCATAGAAGGAATGTTACAAGAAGTCTTTTAGAATACTTCCAGGATACCCCAGAATCAACGAAAAAAGTATTCTTTATTATTTCTTTGGCATTGTTCAGATGCTCGAGAATCGCCAATATTGCTTTTAAAGCTGACACTGGCCATCAATTTCCAAAAGAGAGGAATGTCACAAGAAGTCTTCTGGAATACTTCTAGAATGTCCAAGCATCAACCACAGGAGCAGTTCTCAGCATTTCTCTAGTATTGTTCGGATGCTCGAGAATAAACAAAATTGCTATCAAAGCTAACACTGACAATCAATTTCTAAAAGAGAGGAATGTTACAAGGAGTCTCCTGTACTTCTTCTAGAATACCCCAGCATTGACCACAAAAGCGGTTTTCATTTTTTCTCTGGTATTGTTCAGGTGCTCGAGAATAATCAATATTGCTTTTGAAGCTAACACTGACAATCAGTTCCCAAAAGAGAGGAATGTTACGAGAAGTCTTCTGGAATACTTCTAGAATGTCCCAGCATCAACCACAGGAGCAGTTTTCAGCATCTCTTTTGTATTATTCAGATGCTCGAGAATCATCAATATCGCGTTTAAAGCTAACACTGACAATGATTTTCTAAAAGAGAGGAATGTTACGAGAAGTCTTCTAGTATACTTCTCGAATATCCCAGCATCGATCACAAAAGCGGTTTTTATTTCTTCTCTGGTATTGTTCAGGTGCTCAAGAATCATCAATATTGTTTTTGAAGCTTACACTGACGATCAATTCCCAAAAGAGAGGAATGTTACAAGAAGTCTTATGGAATACTTCAAAAATGTCCCAGCATCAATCACAGGAGCAGTTTTCAGCATCTTTTTAGTATTATTCAGATGCTCGAGAATCACCAATAATACGTCTGAAGTTAACACTGACAATTAATTTCTAAAAGAGGGGAATATTACGAGAAGTCTTCTAGAATACTTCTCGAACATCCCAGCATCAACCACAGAAGCAGTTTTTATTATTTCTCTGGTATTGTTCAGATGCTCGAGAATCATGAATATTGCGTTTAGAGCTAATACTGACAATCAATTTCCAAAAGAGAGGAATGTTACAAGAAGTCTTCTAGAATACTTCTGAAATGTCCAAGCATTAACCACAAAAGCAGTTTGTAGCATTTCTCTGGTACTGTTCAGATGCTCGAGAATTAGCAACATTGCTTTGGAAGCTGCCACTGACAATTAATTTCCAAACGACTTTCCGCAGGTTTCTATCTTAATCATCTCGTGCAATTTCAATTTCTCAATTAATTGTTGAAAAATGTTAATAACAAAAAACCGACCACTCGGACGAACACTCACCGGAAAAATTTGTATGCAACGGCTCAAAATACATAAAAGAAACCTTGGTGGTTCCAGCGGAATTGAAAAGGTCACGGGACCATACCTGGCTCCCGGACTATTAATCAAATAGATCAATTTTCAGCATGAAAGTTAATTTCACATCCAGGAAAGAAAAACAATTCCTAATATTTTGGAGAACGCTTCTACTCATAATTTCAGGAACAGATTTTAAGCAGAAAAAAAAATCAAAAGTTTTTTTTGTCTCATTTTTGGTCACTATATACATCTAAAAATAGGATAGAAACCAACATTTGTCTCAAAGCGTGCTGAAAGTGGCTGAAAAACGAAATACGCCGCGAGGCCCCCTGAAGCGCTCGTAACGCACGGTGTGCATGAACCATCCGCCATTTTTAATTTGGCAATTTTGACGTCAGATTCGTTTTCAGCGTCCCCAAAAACCCAATATCGCCGAGTTTTACTTTTCTAGTCCCCATAAACTGCTCATAATCACATTTATTTATATTACTTATTAACGCGTTTTCTCAAAACAGTGTTTTTTAAGCTGGCGGCCACGATTCCGGCCGATCTGCTGGCTCGATTTGGCCCAAACTTAGAGGAAATTTTGATGAGGTATATCGCTATCGTATGATCCTCGATCATAATTTTTTATCAATATATAACAACTTTTTTCAACAATTTGCGTTGCAAAAAACGGTCAAAAACACAAAAACTTTTACCATTCAATCATTTTTTATATTTTTCGATAATTCAGGTTCATGCGATACCCACGCATGTGCTTTTTAAGAATATTTTTGGATTTTGTGTTTCAGATAAGCCAAAGTGGAGTTATCGTGGCCGCCGAATGAAAATCGATTTTTTTCGGGTTGGCGTATCTCCGCGGGAAGTCATGACAAAAAAATTTTTAATTTTTTTTACATTTAAAAAAATGTACTATAATATGTTGAGAACCCTACTTTTATGCAGTAAAGTCTACTGCCAAAAAATAATTGTTAAAAAAAGGGTCTTTATTTGTGTACTAGCTCCTTCAGTTCTTATGTAACTACAAATTTTGCCTCTTTAGTAAATCGAACTTCGCATTACACTTGGTTTTCTTTGTCATACTTTAATTCGTTGAGACTGAAGTCTTGTGAGTTGAAAGAAGCAAAAAATGAATTGTCATCAAAAATTGTATTTTGAATGATTAGATACCCATGCCTAATCTTCGATTTTTAAAACTGAATTATATTATTTCAACAGACGAACGTTTTCTTCAAAAATTCAATTTTGTTCTTTCAGTCCTCAAAAATAATTTGTTATTTCAGTTTTGCAAATTCCATTTGCTAGTTTGGTGTTCAAATGTGCTGCAATAAAGGCCTCTCTACTGCATCTAATTAGAAAATGGCACATCATAAATTTCAAATTGTTTGAAACAAATTTCTGCAAGAACTCAGGCGTTTGTAAATTGAAGTTAGGATTGTCAATAAGATCTTGGAAATAAAGGAAGTTTCTGATTCACATGACATTGAGAAGCAAAACATCCACCGCGCCAAAAGGGGCGCTGCGGTGCAAAACAAAAATGGCCGCGCACTTCATCCAGATTCGCGTTACTTTTATGGAGTAGTTGAAGTAAAGTGATAACAAAAGCATTTTTCAGATGAGAAGATGGCACTTTTGTACTCTCATCACAAAGACGTTGAAGTGTATTTGTTAAACCTTCAAACCAGTGCTCAACATAAAAACCCCTCATTATAATAGGAAAGTTATAACTAAAATTGGTTATAGTGACTGCAATGTAACTGTGGCCATAGGATAACTTAGAATCATTTTCATCAATATTTAAAGAAGAGACTCTTGCTATTATCTCTTCTAAGATTCAATTCTTTTCACCATCCGCTGTGTTTCTCTATTTTTCTGGTTCTTCAAAATAGCTTCTGCTTGCTGATTTTGACACTTTCATGATTCGAGACTCACGGGAACTGAAATTAAAGTTTTGATCCATTCTGGAGTCACAACCACAGACCAAACAAACTCCTTTGCAGATTTATTTTCGAGGTCCAAGCGCAAATTCAATGCTCAGGCAAATAATCAGCAACTCAAATGGTGTTAGATATATCAGAGAAACTTTTCACGAGGATTATTTGTGGCGACAAAGATTATTGAGGTTTGAAACCACGTTTTTTTGATGTTCCTATCTGTATTTCAGTGGGTTCACAGCTGTAGTGCGCGGCCATATTCGTTAGTTCGTGTGGCGACCGATGGTGTCCCATAAAATGTTCCGATCCTCAACAGTTTCACTTGATGTATTGTCAACATATGATAGACGCAACCTTAATAATTCCAACCTTTGTAATTCGAATTTTCGAAAGTTCAAGTTTTATTTTGGCATCGGCTGAAACCTGATGTTTTCTATGTCGCTTCGCAGTAATGAAAACCTCTATCAATCGAAGGGCATCAGTGGGTAACTACGAACTGCGACGAACTCATATTTATAACTTAGGCAGGCTGCACTTGATTGGTCCGTTCTGAATAGTGGGGGTTGGTGAGTCTGACAAGGGTGGGGATGCTAATATAAATGAAGATCGAGTGCTCAAGTAGTTCAGTGATGATAGGACTTAGACCTCAATAATTTCGAGAGTATAGAGAAAATCAAGTATACAACATTATCATTGAGTAAGAAAGTAAAACTCATTTGATGTGTCGAGAAAGGAGTGGAAAGGAAGAAGAACATTACTGCTTATTTCGGAATTCCCACCAACTTTTTGACTTCTATTATCAAGAACAAGAAAAAGATTTTGACTGCTTATGAAAATTATTGTTTCCAACTGGATCGGAAGCGCATGAAGACATCTCATTTTTAATTGTTAGAAACATTGATGGTGAAATGGATAAAATCTGCTCGGAACCAGAATATTTCTTTATCTCGTCCTAAAGTGCAAGAAAAATCTTAACTCTCTGCAGCTCACTTACGATACGAAAACTACGATGCTCACGATGGAGTTAGTCTAAAAACACAAAAAAATATACAACAGTATTCCGAAAAAAATATTGAACGAAACTTTTCAAAAACCAACTACAAAGTCTCTTTGCGTTACGTTGGACGTCTTTTTGAACATCTCAGGTGTTCTTTAAAGAAAACCAGTATTAATCCCTATTTCGACAACAATTATTCATCCCATAAATTACTTATTTCAAAAAAATATTTATTGTAAAGGAAACTTATCCGTAATGGTAAATCTGATAAAATGTAAAAGTTGCAATATAGTATATCATGCACCTAGGGATAGACACAGGCGTTTTTTGTTGAGGGCGATGTTTACCGAACGAGTCGAAGGTCGAATGTGCCGAAGGCGCACGAGACCGAAGACGAAAACAGCAACTTCTGGCTCGCTTCACACGCTCGAAAACCCGTAGTTTTCATGCATGTGTTGAAGATAAGTTATAAATTATCGCCTTCATCTGTCCACTAAAAACCATTCTAGCAGTTTTTCCACCCCAATGTTTTCCCGAGCAGTATTCAAAGTAAAGGTCTTTATCATTCTCTGTTTATTCAGCGGAAAATTTGTCATGCTTACCACATAAGTCTCTCCGCGACGGGATAGACATTATTTAAACGTCTCTGTCAAAGCATACACGGTCGAAAAGCAGGACGTGAATAAATCTTGACGGCGAATGCCGAAATTAGCGAAAAGAGTCTTTGGAAGAAGAAATTGCGGCGACTGAGAAACGAGTCGAGAACAAAATAGAAAGATTTACGACCTCTTAACACCACCGGCAATTTGCTCCGGGTGCCACGACACGAAACGCCCCTAATCGAATTAGGGAATTAATTGCGACACTATTCGTCTCTCTTCCTCTTTTAGGTGGAAAGAATGGAACTAAGGCCTATGTTTACTTTATAAGACAGGTAGGCGTTCTTGAGAATTCAATAACCATAAATATTCGCGTCAAATTTCGATTCTGTCCGCAACGATATCGAGATTTATACCCAATTTCTAACGAGACAAGTCTACATGGCCGACCAAACTTTAGTTCGAACTTGAAACAAGCGTAGGTGGTTAGTGGTACTGATGCTGAACGAAAAGGTGGGTTGTACATTCTAGAGAGACGTGATTTAACATGGAACCCTTTTTGTTTAGAGGGATTGCTTCAAGAAGAAAAATATATAGTTTTGCTTTGATTCAAGGAGATTTTCCTGAAGAGCGAACTCATTTCTAGACCATAAAAAAATTAAAAAATGAAGCGTTTGAGTCAATAGAATCATAAGAGAAAGATCATTCCAGAGATGAAGATGTCTTCTCACTAACAACAATAACGGGAGCTAGAGAAGGTTTGGACGTCGCAGAGTGGTTCAAGATCCGAAATTCCTGACAAAAACCCAAAGATTAAATATGTATGACTTCTTGAGTGTTTATATCACGTTTTTTGGGTCGCTGATCCCAAAAATGATTGTGAGAATTCAAAATCAAAAATAGCGGACATTTTTCCGAAAATTTCTATTGTTTCTCACAAAATTGTGTACAAAGGGGTTTTTCGGGTTGCTGATTTGAAAAATGATATTGAAAATTCAAGATTTAAACTGGCGGACCCGGAATGATTTCAAGGATGATATTAAAATTTCAAAATTCGAAATTGCTGATCGAACATGACGGCCAATAATCAATAGTCCACATAAGCATGTTTGTTAAGTCGCATTAATTATTACCTCACTAAGTGAAAAGTGGACCAAAAGCTTAAGAGTTTAGAAAAAACCGCAACATTTTAGCACTTATCTAAGAGAAGGAAGCCATAAACATTATTATTTTGTTTAAACAGTTATTTTTGTTGAATTAAATATTCACTCACTTCAAGTGAAGAGTGGGCAAAAAGTTACAAATTTAGGAAAAAGCAGCATATTTTAATCAGTAGGCAAAGATAATATTATAAACAGTAAGAATAAATTGTTTTAACAATTATTTTTTCAACTCGAATAAATTATCACTTTACTTTAATTGAAATGTGATTAAAAGTTGAGGATTCCAAAGAATCGAAACTATGCAGTACTATTCTAGATGAAGATAGCTATAAACTGTTATTATTCATTTAAACATTTATTTTTGCTAAATTAAGTTAAACAATTACTAATTTCAGAGAAATATAGAGAGAAAAGTGGATATTTCAGAAAAAACCGCAACTTCGTAGTAGTATTCTAAGAGAATATTGTTATATTTATTAACAAATTGTTAAAACAATTATTTTTGTTAGCTCGATTTGATTATTACCTCGCTTCAACCGAAACGTTGAAAATAAGTTGAAAAATTCAGAAAAAAACATGACTTTCTATTCCTTTTCTAAGAGATGGTCGCTAGAAACAATAGTCAATTGTTTGAAAAATTCAAATAAACATATGATTATCAGTAAAAAGTAGTATTTCTTGTATTTAAAACAGTCTGCCTTGAAAACCCCGCAAAAAAATCATGATTAGCGCCAAGAACTCGAAAAATCCATTTTTTCACTTATAAGGGTTTTTAGGGGCCCTATAAACCATACTTATGGGGGTGATATTTGGAAAATAATATTTCATTCGCATCCGGTAAATAATTGTGAAAAGAAATGGTGAGTTTTCAACTCGATTCACGTAATATTTAAAATTCTGAATCAAATTTACAAAAACTTATTTTTTTCTCATGGGAACTACAATTCAAACTCCATGGCACTTGCGCCACGTCTAGGTATTATTATTTTTTTTTCAAAATAGAAAAACGCGTTCATTTTTTTGTGGATTCGAACGAATTTCCGGGCGTTTGCATAATAATTCGAAAAAAGAAATTCTAATGCATTTTTGGACCACCCCAGTGAACGCTCCCACGCGGTTGTAGAAAAAACGCATTTATTTCTACGGAGGCAGACCAGGGCATCTTTTTTTGAAGGAATCAAAAAGTTCATAGATTTTGACGATCAAACCGGAAAACACCGGCGCGCGCACTCGCAGGAAAAAAAAAGAATTCACTAAGTATATTCTTGAATTTTATGAAAAGAGAAAATTTTGAAGGTGCAAATTTCACTCTCAATATCATAAATATACTTCTGCTCAAAACTCGAGAAACACACTGAAGCGCGTGAATTCGGTGAAAGGTAAGTTCAACTACTTGCCACAAGGACAGTTTTGAATATGTTGACTTGTGCTTTTACAGAATAATGCTCCAATTCCCTCTCGACAAGTATAGATGGACATTTACCTCATCCGGTAACTTCGAATTTTGAGGTTTCGGCCAGCTTTTTGGGATCTTGAACCACTGTGCGTCGTGCATTTTCAAGAACGAGATGATGTACCACAGGAAATTTCTAGCCATTGGAGCAAGTTTCGCGATTTCTGTGAGAAGAAAACAAATTCAAAACAGCAGAAAATGAACCGATTTTCCAAATAATTTGATGGGACATAGCTCTGGCTTAAAAGGCTGCACCCTAGGAGTATTTTTCGACCCTAATTAATAAATTTTTTACAATGAGCTCTCCTTAGGGCTAATGCTACGGTCTTTCTCATTGTCCTGGGTCGAAGTGCCCTCGTACTGCAAGTGGTATTGTTTCTTTCTTCAAGAGAGAAATGAGGATAGCAAGAAGGAAAGAGAGCAAGAAACTTTCAAAGTTTTCGTTCTCAAATATTTGCTTTCAGAAGAACCTTTCCTCAGAGCGTTATTTCTAACAAGGAATATTTTCTTTCTTCCGATATTGGGACATAAGCGCTTAAATATAGAATGGGGAAGTTATACACTTGTGTCCTCTCCTAAGGAGCTTACCTCAAAAACTGAAAATAAATTAAATAACGCAACTTCTTGGACCCGAGTACATTAGATAATCCAGCGTAACTCGTCAGTTGTCGTAAATTAACTTTCTCCTAATTCGAAGCTGAATGCTTCAAAAAGATAATTCTAGATATTATCAAATTGAGATAGGAGTGGAGTACTAATTAAGAGTCGGAGTGATCTCTGTGACGGTCGGACACTTAACGTATGGTAGATGCCCTTCCTAAAGGTTTGCAATGGTATTATGGTCAAACCTAACGGTACTCATACTACGCGACAAAACTTGGTTTTCCACAATCTGGAAGTTGGGCCCAAGGTCTGAACCTAATTAGTTTATCACACTGTTGGCAAACATCTTCTGATCTACTGCTAGAACGTGAATCCATCTCAAGTTATAAAAGTGATGAGTCTACAAATTTGAATAGCCAGTAAAGAAACGGAACCCCTGAATGTCAGAAGCTGTGAGGATTGGAAAGGAGGTGTTGATGTGCTGCTGCTCATCAGGGAAACATCACACGATCAGATGGGTAGAAACGTGGCGGCTACGAGAGAGGAGTGACGATTAGTGTGCGACAAAAAGGTTAGCCAGCGGCAACAATTCCGCTAGTACCCAAATTACCTAAAAACTACCTAATTTCTATGTTGCTGAAGTTGAGTATGACAGATGAGGAGAAGGTGATTGATTATCACGAAAATAAAGATAAAGAGAATGGGTGGTGATGACATATCATTATTCAAGGAGGAAGTCTTTGGGTTTTGCGTGTTGACGCAGTGGATCGGAATTATAGTCACCAAGTGATGAGATATGAACATGCTTTGATTTGGCTGATCTTTCGTAAAAACTCTTGTCAGTCTCATGTATATACTCTGAGATGGTAGGCAAGCTGAATCCTTTGTTCAGCAGAACGTTTTTCGTGTATTTAGGGGTCTTCGTAATACGCTGGAGCGTGACTAAGTATGGGTCTGATGAACGTTTTATAAATCAGGATTCTGTAATCTGTCTCGAGAGCAACTGCCCATAATGGACCGCGCGGTCTCTTATATGGATCGCGCCCTCCTTTCGCCCCCACTACTTGCGAGAAATGCTATGGTGGGAGGCAGTGGAGTCTGCGCTCCTTCCTTGCCTCCAGATGACGCAAATTTTTAGCTCATCATCTCCGAAGCCTGCCGTTTTGCCTAGATTAAGGCTCCACTTGGTAACATGCTGGTTACGTGTGTTATATACATATATAAGATTTTTTTTCACTACCGCTAGGTGGCGTTCATAAAACTCGTGTTTGATAATTAATTTTCGAACTAAGGATTAGTTTTTGAAGTGTCCGTAAGTATATTATTATTCTGTTCTTGAAATGAGTCATGGAGAGGAATGTCCTCATGATTAGAAAAAAATTCAGATTTACGCATTTTTGGAAAAAAACGGGAATTCAAACCGGAAAGTTAAATTTCGTAATGAATTTTTGAGCTCTCCCAAGTTCAGAAGACGAGCGTAGTGGAGAATGCCTAATTTTCAACATGAGAATAGGATTTTTTAGCATGAAAGGTTTTTAATGGTTTTTTTACTTAATGGTTAATATTTCGATTAATGTTTCACTTTTCGAAAATCTTCTTGAATGCTCTACCATACTTGTTAAATTTTCAGAAGGATAAAATACATCTTTAACGAAAAAGGTGATTCCAAAGATTAAAAATTAAAAATTCTTCAATTCTGAGTATTTTCAATGAAAGATTCTACAATATCTAATATGCAAAATAGGGAATAATGCAATTTCGGGGATGTGAAATTGAAATTTATCCATATCAATAGAATGTTTATTTAAAATCCATCAGTTTTCATGATTCTAATTTAAAAAATTTACAATTTTATATTCCGTTAGTCTGGAATAGTGTAAGTTTGAACCTCTTTTTAGGTATGTTCTTTAGTAATTCCTGGGGATTAACTAGAAATAATTCTTCAATTTTAAGAACTTTAAATTTGAGTTCATCCAAATTCAGGGAAGAAAAATTCGAAAATTTTGAATTCCAACCTATTAAAGATCAAATTTGGATATTATTTGGTTTAATACGAAGACAATTTGAAAAAATTCAATTTTCAAGAATTTCGAATGGAAATTATAAATTTATAAACATAAAAATTTTAATTTCATAGATTTTCAATTCACCATTCTTCAATTTCCAGGATTAACAATGGAGGACATATTAATTCCAAATTTTCATATGCAGTTTAATATGATTTTTATTTCAAATGCTTTCTTTTGAGTACTCCAATTCCGTAGACTTCAAATAAAGGATTGTTCGATTTTGAGATGTAGGACTGAAATTCGTTCAATTCCATCAATCTACAATTCCAAGTTATTCTTTTTTAAGGATTCACAACTAAAGATTAAATAATTATAAATTCTATAAATGTGGTCTTAAAATACAGGATTTCCAAAGCTTTTTTGAAATAATCTAAGACTGATGGCTAAAAAAGGAACATTTAAAATAAAGAATTATTATTTTTTAATGAGTGAAACTAATATTCAATGTATTTGATCAATTTTTAATGAGAAGTTCTTCCAACGTGAAAATTTACAATTGAATATTTGTTCAGTCAAAATTTCAAAATGTGTAAGTTTAAAATAGCGTTAAAACGAACGATTTCCTCAAATTGGCAATTTGGGAGATATCGAACTCGAAATCATCCAATTGTAACAATTTTTTAATTTTCCAGATTTAAAGAAGATTAGGACTTACATTCTTTCAATACACAAACAAATGTGAAATTACTTATTTAGAAAAATTGGATGATATCTGACCCATTTCTTCTTCCAAAAAATTTGTTTTGAACTCACAAGTAATAGAAACATAGTAAATGAAAGTTGTGATAATCATCTACATCTTTAATATGAATATCACTGTCCTCAAACTCCTCGCATTCTCATAATTCAAATATTCCCGTAAAATAGACTATATTAATAAATTACAGCGCCCTAAATTACGCTTTAAATACTTCAATTCATTTGATGATGAAAATGGATTAAATATGATGCCTGAATGAAAAAGCGGTCACTCCGAAACAAGTATCTATTTGCCCCTGACCTCTGTTTCTCACAAGCTGTGAGTTCGTTCTCCCGCATCATCCCCTTTCTCGCCTACTAGACTAGCTCAGTCCACGCGCCAAGGTCGTTCCGCAATCCGTACGCTCGATCGCGTTTTCTGCCAGTCCTCGCCCGCGCTTCACCGAACTGATCACTAAACTTTATCAAACGTTTCTATATACTTTAAAATTGGGTACGTCACACTTTGATCTTGTGAATAGAGTAATGTCGAATTCCAGTCTGACGATTCACAAATAAAACTTTATCAAAATGTCCGATATGTTTCGAGTATACCAAACGAGGTTTAGTAAAGTTTATGAAACTATTTTTCACCGTGTACGAATAAGTAGTTTTATAGACAATTGAAAACCAATATAATAGTATTATTATCAAACGTATTTATTTATATTTTGGTGATACATTCATGATTATCTTGCGAACCTAATTGAGCGTACGGATTGCAGAACAACCTTAGCGCGTGGACCCAGCCAGCCTGCTAGGCAAGAGAGGGGATAACGCGTTGCTACGGGCCGAGCTGACTGAGCAAATAATTCTAGAACAAACTTTTGTCCAATCAACTCGGCCCGTGGCCACGCGTTAACCCCTCTCTCGCCTACAAGACTGGCTCAGTCCACGCGCCAAGTTCGTTCTACAATCCGTAAACTCAATTGCGTTTTTTGCCAGTCCTTAACCGTGCTTTGCCGAACTGATGAGTAAATTTTATCGAGTATCTCTATATACTCTACAATTTTGTGTATTGAAATTTCGACTACGGACTACAATATTATTTACTGTGAAGTTTAGAAAATATTCTTCCAAATTCGTTACACTTTATTCTTCTTGAATAGAGCATTGTCGAATTTCGGTTGAACGAACTCGAGATTAAACTTTATCAAAGCGTTTATCTGTCTCGAAAGTACTGAACAGGGTTCGTTGAACTTTATGGAACTTTTCTCTCCGTGTACGAACAAGTAGCTTTGTACACGAGTGGAACCCAATATAATGGTATTATTATAAGGTTCCTTTATGTGCATGTCGGTGATACATTCATGATCATCCTGCGAACCTAATAGAGCGTACGGGTTGCAGAAAAACCTTGGCGCGTGTACTCAGTCACTCTTGTAGGCAACAGAGGGGATGACGCGTTGCTACTGGCCGAGTGGACTGGACAAATATTTTCAGAACTTATTTTCGTCCATTCAACTCACCTCGTAGTCAGGCGTTATCCCCTCTCTTGCCCACTAGACTGCCTGAGTCTACATACCGAAGTCGTTTTGCAACCCGTACGCTCAATTGCATTTTCTGGCAGTCCTTGAACGCGCTTTGACCTGATTTACATTTCAACTACGAAGTACAGTATGAATTACAGTGAAGTTTGATAGATATTCTTTTGAATTCGTTACACTCCAATCTTCGTGAAATGGAACTTTATCAAAGCGTCCATATGCCTCGAGTTAACCAAACGGGTTTCAGTAAAGTTTATGGAACTATTTTTCTCTGTGTACAAATGATTAGTTTCATACACAATTGGAACCCAATATAATTGCCTTTTATGATGAATCATGGTTAAATCATTTGATCCATCTTTAGATCAATAAAAAAAATGGATAATAAATAATTTAGAGAAGAAGTTCCAGATAGGAAGGAGACATCCACGACCCAATTACGTGGTCCTGTTCAGAAGCCGAAGAATTCCTCATGCGAGGGTTCTGTCCCTGCATTCCTTACTCGTACCCTTTGATCTTCAAGAAATGTTTACGCGATTTAGGCAAAAGAGGACAAAAGTCAGGACGCAATATATCACATGTGGCCTTAGAAAAACACCGACTTCGTTAACTCAATTATGTTCGAGGTGAATAAATATTGTGAGATGAATATCGAGTTCAGGAAATCAGGGATTGGGAAAAGAAAAGGGTCTAAGGATGTCCCAAGGGAGGTGAAACAGACCCTGATAGCTTTCTCAACAGTAGGAGGAGACTAAAAAAAATTCTCATTCATTCTCAACATCCTTATCGCTTGCTTCGCGCGCGGCTCGCAAGTTTGAGCGCGCCTGGGGCATGCGTCTTTTGAATCTCACGCTTCGCGCTCGATAATGTATTTACCTTGAGCAACTGTCAAAAACTCCCACTTTTGATAAGAATATTTTGTTTTAAACGCTCATGAGAAAAGTTTTTAATTAATTTATTTGAAGTTCTGTTGGCCTTGAGAAACACATTCGTATTATAAAACTCGCGTTCGATACTTCAAGACGTATCCATATAATTCTCAAAAATATTATGAAAGTAAAACAGATTTCTTATTTTTGTAAGTGTGTTATCATGAATGAAACCAAAAATATACGTCTCAGCAAAAAGAATTTGGCATCACGTTTATAGATTTTTCTCAGATCAACAAGAACTGAATGCTTATTTGTAAATTCAATATCAGAATTGAAAAAAGGAGCGTACGGATTGCAGAAGGACCTCAGCACGTTGACTCAGCCAGTCAGGTAGGCACGTGGGGGGATAACGCGTTTCCGCGGCCGAGTTCATTGGACAAAGATTTTAAAAACTAAGTTTTCTCCAATCAAATTGGCTCGAAGCCACGCGTTATCCCTCTCTTGCCTTATTGACTGGTCGGGTCCACGCGCTTAGGTCGTTCTGCAATCCGCACGCTCAATTTTTCAATTCTGATATTGAATTCACAATTAAGCACTCAAATTTGAATTTCTTCTACGTCAAAAATTAAGACAGTTTGCACTGTCATCGTCAGCAAAGAATAAGTGGATCGGAAATAATGACAGTTGAATAATTTTGAATCTTCAACAATTAAAATTAAACTTATTTCCATCCTAGATCTCCAAAATCGTATTAATTTGAATGAAATATATTTGACATTGAATAAGGAATGTTCCGAAATCTCCCAACTTGTATTTTAAATCTTTGAATCCAGATCGAATAAAATTTCTTGTCCCTGGAATTAAAGAATTTCTGTTATTGTAAATATTCAGGAAATTATAACATACATATTCAAAAGAGGTTAAAACTTGGATAATTTCAAACTGTAAGCATTCTGAATTTGTGAATCTTCAATGAAGAATCATTAAAAAAGGCAATTCGAATAAAAAATCTATAAAACTTAATAGTTCGTGATTTTTCACCTGCACAATTGCATGGTTTCTTATTTAACGTAATAAATCTGTGAATTTTTAGAATCGAAACATACATTCATGAAAAGTTTCTATTTTTTCCCTGAAAGATTAAAATTTATGAATTGATCATTTTCAAAATAATAATTGAATAAGAGGAATAATAAGTAGTAATCAATGAAAATTGATTAATTTATTAAATATTGAAAATTAACTGAATACACCTAAAACGAGCAAAAAATTTGTAATCAATGTGCGTAGTTTTCGTTTTAATCGTAAAAATAATAGCAAAAATACACGAACTTCATTTTCTGAGATTCGTTCTCTTAGCTTTGGAGTTGATTGATTTGATCTGAATTCAACTTTCTGTTTGGAAATTTATATTTTTAGGTTGAAGATAAATTTTTTTTTTATGTTCATCATTTTTTATTCAAATATCCCATACCTTCTCTAAAACTTTAGTCGTCCTTCCTATTTCATCAAATTATACCATTATTATATTCCGATACCTTAATCCTTCCCCATATTGCTATCAATTGACTTTCATGATCTTTCTCTTCTAATTCTGCAAATTTCACTCCGATTTCCTCTCCTATATCTCCATCTGTAAATAAATCCCTCCATACTTCTTCCTATTGCGCCACTTCAATTGCCCTCTCATTCATTCGCTTACTCCCCTCTTCTTTCCCCTCTTAGCTTTTTTCTCAAGTTTCCTTACCCTCTCCCCTGCTCTGGTACTCTATTCATCCCTCTTCGCTCCCTCTGTCACTATATATTCAGGTGTACCCCGATCCACTCCTAGAGTACATCTCGTAACTTTTCCAAACATTGATTATTTCTTCTCTTGTTATTTCCCTTCCTCGTCTCTTTCCCCTTCCTCCCTTCCTTCCTAACTTTTCTCTCCCCCCCCCCCCCTCCCCTCCAGGACATCCCTCAAATACTTTTTCGATTCTGATACATTTCATATCCTGTTCACCCTTTTCCTTCTCTTTCTCTTTTTATTTACCACTTTCCAAACCTATTCTCCTTCTCTAGCCTTCGACACTTCTTCTAAAAATCTCTTATTCTCCTCCTCTTTTTTCTTATCACAAATCTCAGTATATTTCTTACTTTTTATCCCATACTCATCTCCACTACTTTTGCCTTTCCTCTATTCTCTTCGCTCCTTTTTTACTCCCTCCTTTCTCTCTTACCATTCCTTATGCCATCCATTTCCGTTCCCTCCCATCCTAACTTCTTTTTTGCTTCTTCTATATAATTCTCTCCTTATATCTCCTATCATCATATCCATCTCTTCATTCACATTTCCTTCTCCCTTTTTTACATTATTAGGCTTCTCTTCAAATAACTGCTTTTTTCACTAACCGTTCCCCTCTTTCTGTTCTTTTTACCTTTACTCACTTCTTGTCAAAATCTTTTAAAGTCTTATCAACCTCAAATGTCGGTGTTAATGGAAAGAGATCAGAATCTATATATTCTCCTACTTCTACTTTCTTGATCTTCTCTGTGACCTCGACGTTCAGTATCACATAGTCAACGACCGTCCCTTCTATACCTCCTGAGCGTTTAAAAACACCTTCCTTCTCCTCCTCTATATTTCCGTTTATTAAAAAGCATACTATTCCCTCCAAGCTCTTCAACAATTCCTTTCCTTCCCCATTCAGTATCTTGTCTTTGAATTTTCTTCTCCGATCTTTTCCCTATTCTCTTCTTCCCCTGTATGATGTCCTTGCATTAAAATCTCCTCCTATCACAAGCTGAATCCCCTCTTCATTATTCCCCATCAGTTTCTTTATCTTATGAGATTTCTCCTGCGTATAGCCGTTCACATACACTTCTCCTATCTTCCCTCTCTCTCCTTTTACACTTATCCCTTCTACAAATATAATCCTTCAATTTCTTCCTTCATCACTCTTCTGTCCTCTGTTATATACTCCTTCCTTATTCCCATTACCATTCCTCCCGATTGTCTGCCTTTCCTATTCCTCCTCTCCGAATTTTGAACCTGTCAACTGTAACCTCTTGGTAATCTTCCCCTCACTCTTACCCATCGCTTCTCATCTAGCCACGTTTCTTTCATCACTACCACCCCCTACTATTCTGAATTTTTCATAAATTCTCCATCTTTTATCTCCAATCCTGCTAGATTCCAGTAACACATTCTCTATTAACCACTTTCTCCCTTTCCTTATTCATTTGCTATCAAATTTTTCTTATTCTTACATGATGTCAACAAGGAAAGGTTGAGAAGAATAGAAATAAGAATAGGAAGGAATGAGAAAAAGAGAGAAAGGGAGAGGGGGGGGGGGAGAAAAAAGAGTATTGTTCTAAAAGGTATAAGATTGGAGAGAAGAGATTTGGAGGAAAGTGTACGAGAAGTACTAAATACGATGAATGCGGAAGTACAAGTAAAGAAAGTAAAGAGCATATGACGGGACGATGGAAGGAGAGAGAAAATGGCGCAGTTATATGGGAGTGAAGCGAAAATGAAGGATGATTAGATATAGGAAAAAAAGAATAGCGAAAGAGGAGAGTAAGGGAGGGGAGGAAACGTGGGTTAGGGACGGGAAAATTAGAATGCAAGATAGATGATGAGATCAGGATGAAGAGACAAAAGAGTTAATGGAGGCATAATATAAAAGTTCTACAATTCAGCAAAAGAAGTGTTTTGAAATAAATTAATCGATAGGGAAAATCGTTTAATTATTCAGAAAAATATATTGTTGAACTCTTAATTTCAAACTTCAGTTCTGATCGACCTTTATAAGTTCTACTTGAGAGCAAACGTGAATTGCTTTGATGGAAATAAAGTCAATTAATTTGATGAAGATGAATGTGTGTTCAAATGCTCTTTGACTTTTTATTCTCATTTTAATTGGAAATTTCCGGATTTTGATTTAATTCTCAAGCGATAAAACATGTTTTATTATTTTACAAATAATGAACGGATTTGATGTAACATTAGCCCAACTAGTAAAAAAGCAAAATTAACGGGAGTATCGATGAGAAGTAATTTTATCTAGTTAATACTAGTTTCTCTGAAATAAATACTCCCATCAGATACTTAGCGCTTTGATTAGTTTAAAACTGTCATCAAATTTGGTTTCAAATTCTTAAGAAATTGAAAATAGTGCCAAATGATGTATGAATATGGAAAGTAGGAGCCAAATATTATCATAAAATTGTTCAAACAGTAAATGAAATAAATTCATATAAAATAATATATTGGACAATAGAAATCGAAAATATTGCCTAAACAGAAAGATATGGGACTGAATCATTATTATTATTGGAAGAGCAAAATGAAAAAGGAGAAAAGAAATGGGCAAGTTAAAATAATAAAGGAATAAGGAAAGGAAATGTATAGAAGACTAGAAGATTGATGCCGGAAAAAGGATGAGACTAAGGAGGAAGAGAAAAAGTTACAAAAAAATGAGGAAAAGTGACAAAAATAAGAAGAGAGATTACGGGGAAAACTATAAAGTAAAGATCCAACTGAGAGAAAAGAGAGAGACTGGGAAAAGAGAAATGATAGTGATAGAAGATAGATTGAGCAAATTAGAAGCAAAGACTGAGCAGAGTATAAAGGAAACAGTAAGTAGCAAGGAAGTTATTAAAGGTAGGAAAGATGTACAAATGGAGGATAGAAATGTACATAGGAGATCAAAATAGATAGGAATAAAGGAGAAGGAGAGCATAAAAAAAAAAGAAAACGAGGAACGTAGGGATCAAAAGTGTCAGAGAAAACAGTGGAACAGGAGGAGGAGTGGAAAGGAAGGTGATAGGAACATCGGAGCAAAAGTAAGAGTGGAAAAGGGTTATGAGAATGGGAGGGAGACAAAAAGGGAGCGAAGAAGAAAATGAATGATAGGGCGGAGTGTTTAGGAAGAAAGAAGGAAGAGTACCATCGTAATAATCGGGAGGGATAGGAATGAGTAAGCAAATTGGAAGTCAAGGGGATGCGGCGGGATTCACGGAAGGCAACCAAGAACCAGAAAGAGGACGGGAGGAGATCGGAAAGTGAAAGTGAAGTTATACAATGTTTTGATAATAAAGAAAGGAACACGCGAAAGGAAGAGGGATGAATGGTATAGTATTCGGAGTGAAGAAGAGGCTCGTGGTGGATCAAGGATTGGAGGAAGACTGTGACACAAATGAAGGAGTAATAATAAGAAGAATTAAAGCATCAATAGAGGGTGAGCTCAATGCCTGGACTGTAGATCAGGGAGAAGAGGTATAGAACGAATAGGACGAGACGTTCATAGAAAAATCGAAACATAGAGAAACAGAATTAGGGTAGGACACTTCTGAAGAGAGGAAGGGAAACCCGTGAGCCTAGGTCATGAATGTTCTGGAGTGAAGAAGAAAGGAAGAGAGGTGAGAAAGGTAAACATGGGTTTCTTGGAAAGAGAAAAGTTGAGAACATTCGAAAAAGAACCGAAGAATGGGTACCTCGGAGGTATAGAAGAGAAAGGGGTAAGCAGAATAACAGAAACAATGGAGGGGGTAATTGATGAGCTGAAGCGGGATCCAAGACCAATAAGAGAGAGGGAAATAGAAAGAAAAGGATAACAGGATAAGAAATGTTAGACGAAAAAAGACAGGAGGATAAGAGAAGATATATAGAGAAGGTCGAGAATACATCAGAGGATTAAAAGGTATGAGAGGTGATAGAAACTGGAAAATGAAGGAGAAAGGGAGTGAATAAGGATTTAAAAATGAGTAGAAGTAACAGGTGAGGATGGTGTAAAGAATAGAGCTATGAAGTATGGACGGAGGAAAAGTGAAAGAGATGTGAATAGTCTAAAACAAAGTATAGTGAGGAGCAGGATGGCCAGACAAAATAGGGACAAGAATAGTGATTCCGCTTTCAGAGAAAATGTGGATAAAAAGGTGGTGGATTATAGAGGTATCATACTTGTGTCGGTGTGTTATATGAAGCTATGCAGAAAGTGGGTGGAAAAGAAAGATAGTATTCCACACAATTAGACGGAATTCGAGAAAGGGACTGGAACAACCGATAACATCAGCGTTCTCAACAATCCAGTGGATTAGAGGGCAGCGTCCAACTCCATCAACAGAAGGGTGTTGGTGCAAGCCTTGAAAGAGAAGAAAGAAGATAAGTAGCTGATTGAAAATAATAAGTCGACTTCAGAGAATAGGAAAGGGAAGGTCAAAGGAAACGATTGGGTAATGAGAATTTGGATGTTCAATAAGCTGATATGAGCAGTCTTGTGCTATAGAGAAGATATTTGGGAGGTAAAAGCAGCAAAAGAGAGTTGGAAACTTTCACGAAAGATTCTTGAGATTGGTCATAGAGGTAAGTTGAAGTTGTCGAAGATATATGCTGAGAGAAGAACTAGGTCGAAAGGAAACGGTTGTTCGGTATTCGGAAAGAGCATGAAAGTGTGAAGAGAAGCTGGAGAGGTAAAAGGGAAGTAAAATTGCACAAGCATGCCTCAGTGAGATTGCGTTTGGAAAGGGGAGAGGCAATACAGGAGGTTCGAAATGGGCATTTTCAAAAAGGAAGAACAGAATCGCAAGAAATAGAATCGGAGATGAGGATAAAACAGGGAGAGTTGAAAGATGGAGACAAATTATGGAATCGTAGTACAGCAAGTGGTATGAAATGATGAAATGAGTGAGGGATCCAGAGTACTCACCTGAAATAAAGAGAGCGTCGGTAAAACTATGAAATGGAGTGGTCTTATGATGAGACAAGCGCATAAGTAAGATTGCTTGACCTGAATTCAACCTAGAGTTGATCCAGATTTAAATTAGCATTTTTCTATTGACCTTAATTTTCTCTTCGAGGAACGGTTATTGGCTTGAAAGACGAATTCATTAGTATTTGAAGATTGGATCAAAACGTACGATGGACGGACAAACGGCTGTTGACATACAATGCTAAGAACTCCATTGTACCACACTTGAAAAAGGGAAATCTGTGTCGGGATTTTATGTAAGCCAAACAGATAGCAAGGCTGTCTTCTTAGGTCGATCTGGGCTCAACAGTAAGTAAGAACTTGATATGGAAAGTTCAGATAAGCAAGATCATGAAAAGGGCTGATTCTTAACCTGGCATAATAAGGAAATCTTTCCATTCCATGACACCTTCATTGTTCGTCAAAGTTGCTACGATGTACGTTCATGCTATTTTGGAACTTGTGTACCAAATCTGGTCATCCTAATTGAGGGAGAAATCGAGATGTTAGAAAGGGCGTATCGACGAGCTACCTTAATTTCGACTGGTATGGAAGATCCACCTTTCAAGGGGAGGCTGGCCCAGATGAAGATGTCTTCATTGTATTTTCACAAAGAACACAAATCTACAAAACTCCATCCATCAATGTAACTAGATGCTCGAGGAATCGTAGATGCCACCTCGATCATTTCGTTTGAACCCTATTGAACAATTAGTTGGCTCGAATCTGAATAATGTCTAATTCAGAGATAAGTGACAATTCAGAGAAAAGTGACAAGAATTTTAGCTCTAGATAAGAATTCACAGGTCACCTGTGTTACCATCAACACTTTCTGCCGTTGTGTAATAACAACATCGTTGCAATACGAACTACAAACTATACCAATAACTACATGTTGAGCCTTTCAAGAAAAAAGGCATTGCAACAAATGTCAAACTTCGTAGTAACATTTCTAACATCTTGACTTCATTAGGCACTTGACTGAGTCCGTGACTGCTGATCAACCCAATTCTGTACGTTCGTCCTATTCCGGAACTTGGGTACCAAATCTGGTCATCATACTTTATAGAAAAAATCGAGGCGTTTAAAAAGGCGCAACGGCGAGCTACCAAAATACCGACTGGTATAAAAGATTCACAGTCCGAGGAGAGGCTGGACCCAGAGGCTGGAAAGTCGCAGGGAGTCAGGCACACAGTGGTCGAAAAACGTGAAAAGCTGGCCAAAAGTCGGAATTACAAGTTTGGTGATATGTGTTCATTCTATGATATGTTCAACTAAGGGAGTCGTTACGTAATTTCGCATAAACACAGACAGCTCGGTCTCGTTTATAGGTGCTAATACTGCTGTTCATAGTGGACCGCTCCTCCAAGTAGCCGAAGGCAATTGAGAATGTTAGAAAAATCGATTCGTTAATGAGTGCATAGAAATTCTAATTGCTGTCCCGTTGATTGTATATCATATTGAGGGTGTTTCCGGAGGTAAGTTGAATATATTTATCCATTTAAAACCCATTTTATGAGACCAAAAATGCTTTAAAACCGGAAACCAAAATAACTCGCAACTCAAGCTAATCATAAAAAAGTTCTGCAAAAATTTGTCAACATAGTTGTCGCTCGCAAGCGCGTTCTCAATAATGTGTTGTGGAGATCATTCTTTTCCGTGTTGTTTTTCTTTTAGAATCTTCGAAATATTCGGTTCTTCATATCCTCAGAACCTGACATATATTAATGCCATATATTAGTTTTCAGGAATTGCTCTAATTAGGAAGGTTTATAATGATTGTACGCTAGATTTAAGGAAAACCTGTAATTTTGTCGGAATAAAATAAATACGGGTGAGCTAAGATTACCGGTGAGCATGTCTGAGTCAAGGTTTCGCTGTCCTACATATCTGGACGAATCATCGTTCAGCAGTCCTCAATTCCACGAAAGCAACGAATATTCGCATTGTTACCCCCTTTTTTCGCGAGTGGCTTATCACTACTTTGCGTCCCTCCCTTCAAGCGTGGTAGCCAATCTGCTACGCGCTATCCCACTCCGGGAACCGCAGTCAGGCTGGGCATATAAATATGACCCAGTTTCATGCATTGCAACACACTCTTCGTCGATCGCTGAACGCGTCAGGTAGTCGATGCCTGGATCATAGAGAGGCATTATTAACGACTGCCTTGACTCATCTCGCCGGTGTCAAACGCCAGCACTGCAGCAAAGAACAGCCTTTTTGCTTCTACTACCCCTTGAATTCCGACTCTTGTTCACAAACATGTGCTTATTGCTTTTGTATTACTTTTTATCCTGATATTCCATTCTTTTTCAGTGAATTTAAGGCGAGGTTGCCAGGCTGACAACTCGCCTTTTCCCTAAGCCTTGGTCTCTTTTCCAAAAGAGGCGGCCTTAAGAACGTCACTGCGGACTCGTTGAGTAAACCCACGTTTACCAACGAATAGTCCGTGAGTGACGTCTCAAGCGTTTGGACGGTTCTCAACGGACACCAAAGTTAACTTTGTGTGTTCCCAGTGAACGACTTCCGCCCCCCCCCCTCCCTCTTTATTTTTGAGCCTTAGTCTCTTGTTCGAAAGAGACGGCCATGAGAACTTCACCGCGGACTCGTTGAGTAAACTCACGTTTAGCAACGAATAGTCAGTGAGTGACGTCTCAAGCGTTTGAAGGACTCTCTCAACAGACACCGGAATACTTTGTGTGTTCCAAGTGAAGGACTTCTGCCCCGCCCCCTTATTTTCTTACACACCGATTCAAGTAAATGAGGAATAATTTTTGTCCCACAATCGCGTGGAATTTAGACATTATACGCCCGAAAAAAATGAACGAAATTGACGATTATTCACTAG
>WSXT02170255.1:0-23047 GCA_011762715.2 Neuroterus valhalla | reverse complement strand
GAAAATAATTGAACTTTGAACAAAATAGGTGAATTTCCTACTAAATGGCTGAGTTTACATCACAATAGTTGAATTTTTAATGAAAAAGGTTGATTTTAAAACAAAAGAACCAAGTTTCGAAAGGTTAGTTAAATTTTCCATCAAGGAAGGTGACTCCAAGAAATAATTCGATTTTCAACAAAATAATCGAACTTTGAACAAAATAGGTGAATTTCCTAATAAATGGCTGAGTTTACATCACAATGGTTGAATTTTCAATCAAGAAGGTTGATTTTAAAACAAAAGAATCAATTTTCGAAAGGTTAGTTAAATTTTCCACCAAGGAAGGTGACTCCAAGAAAATAATTAGATTTTCAACAAAATAATCGAACTTTGAACAAAATAGGTGAATTTCCTAATAAATGGCTGAGTTTACATCACAATAGTTGAATTTTCAATCAAGAAGGTTGATTTTAAAAAAAAAGAACCAATTTTCGAAAGGTTAGTTGAATTTTCCATCAAGGCAGGTGACTCCAAGAAAATGATTCGATTTTCAACAAAATAATTGAACTTGGAACAAAATAAGTAAATTTTCTACTAAAGAGCTGAGTTTACAACCCAATAGTTGAATCTTCAAAAAGGGAGATTGATTGCAGACCAAAAAAGAAAAATTTTTAAATGCACAGTGAAATTTTTCACCAAAAAAGATGACTCTAAAAAAAATTTTATTTTCGAATAAAGGATTTAAATTTGAACATTTCGGATGAATGTCTAACCCAACAGTTGAAATCACAACCCAATGAATGAATTTTTAACCAAGAAGACTGACTTTTTCCAAAAGAACCACTGCCCAAGAGCACATATGAATTTCTGATCAAGAAAGATGCTTTCAACAGAATAATTTAATTTTTAACATAACAATTGAACTCCAAACATAACAGATGAAAATTTGACTATACAACCGAATTTGCAACCCAGTAGTTGAATTCTTAACAAAGAAGATTAATTTGATGCTAAAAAGGTCCATTCTGAAAAAAGTTGAATTTTCGATGAAAAAATATGAATTTAACAAAAAATTTAATTTACACCAAAAGAATTGAACTTAGAACAAAAGAGATGAATTCTAACTAAATAGCTGAATTATAAACCAATGGTTGAATTTTCAACCAAGAAGATTAATTTTATCTAAAGAAAAAAACGATCTCCAAAAGATAGTTGAATTCGCGACCAAGAGAGATAACTCCAACAAATTAAAATGCTCTTGAACAAAATTATTGAACTTCGAACATAATAGATGAATTTCCGTCTAATCAGACGAATTTATAACCGAATAGTTGCATTCATAACCCGGAAATCTATTTCTGTGTCAAAAAGATCAATTTTTGGAAACACATTGAAATTTTTTACCCAAAAAGATCACTTTACCAAAGCATTTCGATTTTCAACAAAATAATTGAACTTGGAAAATAATGTATGAATTTCTAACTAGCTGCTTTTGACTCCTAACAGTTTAATTTTGAACAGAGGAGATTGATTTAAAAAAAATTAGGAACAAAATTTAATTTTCGACTGAGGAAGATGATTTCAACAAAATAATTCAATTTTCAACAAAATGATGAAATTATGAACAGCATAAATGAATTTTCAAATAAATAGTTGAATTTATAACCTGATGGCTGCATCCTTAATTAAGAAGATAATTTTTTATTAAAGGGACTGTTTCCAAAAAAGACATTCAAATCTTTGGCCAAAAAAATTGACGAAAAGAATAATACTAAAATTTCGAACGGAAAGATGATTTTTCTACCAAGAAGAATAATTTTCTATCAAAAGGACCAGTTTTTAAAAAGACATTCGGATTTTCGACGAAACAATCAAACCCGGGACAAAATAGACAAATCCTTGAATGAAAACCTTAAATAACAACCCAATAGGTAAATTTGCAACAAACAAGATTGATTTTATACCAAAAAGATCAATTAAAAAAAAAACCGTTAAATTTCTGAACACAAAAGATGGCTCTAACAAAATAATTCAACTTCCAATATAATAATAATAAAACTTGGAAGAAAGTGGAAAAATATTTTGATATTTTGATTTTTTTTTGTTTTGAAAAAATCAGTTCAACAAAACTGTTCAGTTTCCGTCAATATGATACAACTTTAAACAAAATAAATTAATTTTTAGCTAGACAACTGCATTTTGATTTTAATAGTTGAAATTTTAACCGAAAAGTGTAATTTTCTATCGAACGGACTAGTTTCCAAAAACCCATGCGAATTCATAGACCAGGAAAGGTGTCTTCACCAAAACAATTCATTGTTCATGGAATAATCAAACTTTGAGAAAAATAGATCATTTTTCAACCAAAAAGATTAAATTCATACGAAAAAGTTCAACTTTCAACCATGTAGTTTAATTTTGAGTAAAAAATGATGAATCTCCAATAAAAAGGAATGTTTTCCTCCAAGAAAATTCTACAAACAACACAAATTTAACCAAACGAAATGAATCTTCAACTTAAGTTTTAAAGCTTTGAAAGAGAATTTTTTTTAAATTAAGTGGTTCAATTTGTCGAGGGGAAAGTTCAATTTAAGCATGAAAGAGATCAATTTCATACCAATAAAGAAGAGTTCCAAGAAAATACATGGATGTTCAACACTTTTCTCTGTAGATTTTCCTCAGTTTTTTTACTCTTTCTGTAGTCTTCTTACTCAAATCGATTTCTTCGATTTAAAAAAATTTGTTTAATCTTCCTTGAATTCATCTTTACTTCTTTCAATTTGATCAAAATCTGAAAACATAATTTTTCTTTTAACAGAATATTCAGACTTTGAACAAAATAGGTGATTTTTCAACCAAGAAGATTAATTTTCTATCAAAAGGATCATTTTCGAGGGAGCAATTGAATTTTCGACCAGAAAAAATGATTTCATAGAATAATCTGATTTGCAACAAAATAATTCGACTTCAAACAAAATGGACAAATTTTTAAGTGAACAGCTTAACTAACAACCCGATTGTAGGATTTTTCACTAGGAAGATTATTATCAAAAGGATCAATTCCTGAAAATACAGTTGAGTTTTCAACCGAAAGAGATGACTTCAACAAAATGATGCGATTCTCAATAAAATATTCAAACTCGAAACCAAAAGGATGGATTTTGAATCAAACAGCTGAATTTTTACCCCAGTAGTGAAATCCGGACCAAAAAGATTTTTTTTTAATAAAACGAACAACGTCATAGTTGAATTTCCAATCAAGAAGATTCATTTTATGACAGAAGAACCAATTTTCGAAAACATAAAAATTTTTGATCGAGTAAGATTAATCCAAACAAATAATTTGATTCTCAACAAAATAATTGAACTTTAAGCATAACAGATGAGTTTATGACTAAACAGCAGGATGTGTAACTCAATTGTGTAATTTTTACCAAAGATGATTAAGTTTATGCCAAAAAGATCAATTTTTGATTTAAAAAAGATGACTTCGAGAAACAAATTTCATTCCCTTAAGAAATTAATCTTTGAACAAAAAAGATGCAACTCTAACTAAACAACTAATTTTTAGACCTATTAGATGAAATTTCAAGCAAGAACCAATTTTCAAAAGCGTAGATGAATTTTCGATCAAGAATTCGATCAGAATAATTTGATTTTCAACATGGAAATTGAACTTTATACAAAAAGGTCAATGTTTAACTGAACAGCTGAGTTTACATCACAATAGATGATTTTTCAACCAAAAAGATTGATTTGAAACCAGGAGAACCAATTGTTAAGAGCGCAGTGGAATTTCTGACCAAGAATTATGACTCCAGAAAAAAACTTGATTTCCAACAAAATAATCGAACAAAATGGATAAGTTTCTTACAAAACAGCTGGATTTACGACCCAATCGTGGAATTTGCAATCAAGAAGATTTATTTTAAACCAGGAGACGAATTCGCGAAAACACAGTTAGATTTTCATTCAAGTAAAATTACTCACAAAAAAAATTTTATACCCAATAAAGTATTGATTGATTGATTTCAAACCAGAAGAACTCATTTTCGAAAACCCAGTTAAATTTGTAACAAAGAAAAGTGATTCCAAAAAATTATTCGATTTCCAACAAAATAATTGAACTTCGAATAAAATGGATGCAATTCTGACCAAGCTGCTGAATTAACAAACCAATAGTTAAATCTTCAACTCAATGGTTGAATTTCCCCGAAGAAGATTAATTTTATATCGGAAGGATCGATTTCCAGAAACGTAGTTGAGTTTTCTTTTTCCAAAAGAGATGATTTTTTAAAAGAATTTTGAGTTCAAACAAAATAATCAAACGTTGAACTAAATTGATAAATTTATTAACTAAACAGATGCATTTCTATCCCAGTAGTTATATTTTCAACCGAGAAGAATTTTTTTCTCTGATAGAAAGAACCATTTTTAAAACACGCAGTTGAAGTTTTGACCAAAAAAGATGACTCCAACAAAATAATTTAATTTCTAACAAAATGGATACAATTCTAAAAGATCATTCCTTGTTATTCAAAACAAATACCTAACATGCTTAGGTAAATTATATAGAATCGTCAAAGTTTGAACACAGGGCCATCTCAGTATAGACAATAATCTGATAATAATAAAAAATTGAGTTCATTCAACAATCTCTCCAGAAATTTATTTCTTCTCATTTTGGAAATAATCGTAAGACAGATAAATGAAATGATTTAAAAAAAAATTAAGGACAACACCTTTTGGGTGGAACTTAATCCAAGCCTACCAAGGGTTAGCTCTGACCTACGTTTCCCTTTCAGTTTCTCATTCACCATTCATGTCTGAATATCTTTACCCACTCATTCATCTTTTTCCTTCATTCTTTCAGAGAGATAAAATTTTTCTCTTATTTCGAATCTATTTTCCAAATGGATGAGCAATGCTTCTGATTGTGTACTATTAATACCAAATGGAACTTCCTCGAATACCCTCTAAGACTTGATAATCGTATTCGCACTTTTTCTTTTCTCCTTGATCGGGAGTTTTCTACGCAAATTACTCGGATCGTTAGGAGATATCGATGACTTGCTACAGATGATGATTCACGATGAACTAACGACTGCTGATCTGCGGGATTCAATGTCACTCGCGCAAGGACACTTGTAGTAGAATACAAACGACAGAGAGTGCTCTCCGTCTCATGATAGAAGCAATCAGTAATATTGCAAGGTCTATAAAGTTCCGGAAAAAAATTAAAGGCCAGCTCCTTTCCTGGATGCATTGGAAGGAGGCCCTTGGACTTTGAGTTTTCTACGCTCCTTTTCCTCACCTTTATATATTCTTTTTAACGACTTTCAAATTTTTTCTATTCATACTAATAAAGCTATCATTGTCGTGAAGTGAACACCTTACACTTAGGTCGATATTGTCCTTTTCTAATTACGAACTTAGATTGATGTTAGCATATTTTCATGAGTCTTATTTTCAGTTCTTCATTCTCGTATAATAAGTTCGCAGCATCCTCAACGGATTGCGCAACCTTCCTTCGGAAATAGTACCAAGTTTCAGGGATGAAGCAGTAGTTCTTCAAATTGTATAAATTTGGGGCTTCAGTTCGACTTTTAATATACAACGTAGGTTCGCAATGAAACGTAGATTCTCTTTCTAGAATGACCATCTACATTTCTGTACTTCATAATTTTACTTATTCCAATTACACGAATAGCCTACTGCTGGTCAACATGATATTACCGCTTAAATGCTTAGAAGCAGCGGTCGATACTTGTTGGTCGGTCTAAGTGAATTTATGAATAGGTGTGCTGTAGGCGGTGAAGTTCCGAATGATTGGAGAATGGCAAACATCGTCCCAATCTACGAGGAAAAGGGTGATTAAGGCGAATGTACTAATTGTAGAGCAATAAGACTGCTTAGTACCGTGAGTAAACTATCGTAAAAACAAATTTACTCTGTCGCTTTTATTTCCAGCTCATGTTCCTTTACTCAAAAAAAATCAAATTTGAAACGTGGGGTAGAATGTTTATCCTTGACTGTGCGGCCCTCGCTAGGGTATCGGTAGAGGGGATGGGTAAACCATTTAAGGAAATCCTTACACGGTCTAAATTCTCATACTTCTGACTTATAATGGCGTTTCAAATGTCTCGATAAGAAAGGCCACATTTTTTCAAGAATTCAATGGGGGAAAGATCAGTTACCATTTTTAGGAACAGGTTGAAAGCACATAGCGTAGCCATGATTCAAAATGTACAGCTTGCTGGAGGGTATTTTAGATGGGAAATATTCAGAAAAGGCAGCCTTATTCTTAAAAATCAGATAACAGTTATTTCATTCTCAAAACGAATGTGTTGAACTACAATTTTTACCCAGGCTGGCTTCATCGTCCAGCTGACACTCCAAAAAGACGAAAAGGAATCTGATAGATTTCTTTCTTGAAATGCAATATTTTTTTAGTTCTAAACAGGCGGAATTTATTTTAAATTATTCACTATATTCAAAGTAACGTCATTCAGAACATCAAATTAGATGAACGCAAAGTTTAAACCACGAGGTCAAAATGGCGACATTGGCATAACGAAAGCATGACACAATTTAAGAAGAAAAAATAAAGTGGTCAATTTATTCAGCAGCGATGTTTCAGTAAAGGACACATGGTAAACGAAAGGAACACTGACTCTTCCTCAATCAAATCAATATCAGCATACAAACGTAATAACGAAAAACCCTGGAGACACTAGGGGTTCCACGTGCTCAGGTATCTAAAAACTAAATCACAATTCTTCGAGCAAAAATAGCCTCAACACCAGAATCTCACCCAAATTCCCAACTTACATAAGCTTGGGAAAGAGATATCAAAGTGGCAAAGAGAATGCGTGACATCTGTCCTATCACGAGGATGCTGAACGAAAGAGAGCATGGCAGGAAGTTGATAGAGAGATGTTATTTCCATCTACTACCTACTAAAAAACCACCATCTTCTTCTTGGCATAATTCCTCTCAGAACTGCTGTCACATCACTTCAGGCAGCACGTCAAGAACGTGCATCGGGCTTACCGGCCTTCGATCATCTTGGTTGGGTGTGACTGGGTGGGCTACCTCCGTGGTCGCTGACTCTCCTTGCTCCTTTTGATTCCCTCTATCTTCATATAATGAAGTATAATTACACAATCAGGATTTACGCATCTTCCTCATCAGCGTAACAGTAACGTTGCGCAACGGGCTCGTCGGCCTCCGACATCCTGGTTGGGTCTGATCGGGCTCATTGTTCAGGGCTGTTGTTCTGCCGCGTCGAGTCCCTTTTTCTTCTGCCGGAGAAGCGCTTCAGTGTAGACTGCTACCGCTTCCCAGTTATCCTCACTTACGAGCATTACCGCTATTATGTTTACCGGTGTTATGCTTCCTACGACCCTAACGAGCTCCTCCCTGAGCTCTACTCATCTTAGGCAATAAAAGAATGTGTGCTCCGCTTCATCCTCGTCGAATTCGAAGCAGACACACATCAGGCTTTGCACTTTTCTCATTTTGAATAGGTAGGCCTGGAAGTACCTGTGCCCAGAGAGAAACTGTGTCACGTTGAAGTTAACCTCGCCATGCTTACGCCCAACCCAGGGACCTACGTCCGGGATTAGCTTTGATGTTCATCTGTCACGATGTTCTGTGCTCCATCTAGTTTTCCATTCTTCCCTGGTTTGTCCTCTAGCTCGTTCTTTGGCTTCAACTTTTCCCATTTCCGCCTTCTTTTCGTAAGTGTATTTGTGCTCCCTCGCTTGGAGTTCGATTAACATGGTTCCAGCTATCACAAGAATAGCTGTTTCTAAGACCGTGCAGTATGAGCAAGCCACTCTGAGCGGTTCAAGCTTTTGCACGTGCGCTATCCTTTTCCTATCTTTTTCTATTCTTAGTGCGTCTGCCCAGATTTCTGCTCCGTACAACAGAATTGATGTTGTTACCGACATCAGTAGTTGGCGTCTGCTCGGTCTTGGACCTCTAACGTTGGCCATGAGTCTGCTTGGGGCTGTGGTTAGGTTGACAGCCTTTTCGGATGCTTGTTTGACGGCCTTCTTTGTCATGATCTCTTGGCTACCCACTTGCAGCGGAATGATGGTGTTCATCCTCTTAGTTGTCAGAACAACGATCTCAGTCTTCTGCAAGTCCAGACTTAGACCTTGCTCCGCCATCCTTTACTGACGCGCATGATCCACTTTTGTTCCGTTGGAGGCACGCAGGAACGGCTTAGTAGAAGGAGCTTGTAATAATTAATGGAAAATCTTGGAAGAAAAGAAATCCGTGAGCATTTCCGGTATGAGAAGACTTTCGTCCTCTGTGGACCGAGTAAATTCGCTTTTTTATCAAACTGCAACCAATCTAAGATGACCAGACCAGATTCTCATTCCATCGCGGGAGTCTTGAAGTGGTCTGGAATATCGCTTCAGTGCCTTGGCGTCAAGGGCCCCAGAAGTAGTTGTAAGAGTGATCCCCTGCTCAGGAGAATTGCCGGCGTCGTCGCTGGATTTGGATACATCCAATGGATTCACGCCAGGTTCAGGGATAGTTAGACTGGTTAGAGACAGCAAATGGATAGGCGGGAAACAGATTCATTCAGAATCTCGATTCTGAAATCTGAAGTGGAGTAAGGCCGCGACTGGATCGTATGTCTCAAGGCGTCCCCAAAGTTCCCTAAATTTCTCGATATCCCCTTTGATTGGAGTTGGAGCAAGGTGGAGAACAGTAAGTATGAAACAAAAACGTATGAGCCCTAAAATTCTTAAAATGATTCTAATAAATGCTCCAGGAGAGTCGTGTCACGTGCAGGAACGGGATTTCCAATATAATTATTTAAATAGACTGAAGAGTGACTGAATAAAAATTCCCCACGATGCAGGCTTCTAAAAGCACTAAAACATGACATAAAAGTGGTAAAGCTACACTGAGAGAAATATGCTATTATTGGAATAACGGGAGAAGTTCTGTTGATGGGAATTCCGTCGTAGTAACCGAAAATGGCACTTGTATCAACGGACTGTCATCAGAATAGGCGAAGCTTCCATGGTTTGCTGTTTCAACAGAACTTGCCTGTCACTCCTCGTGACAACAGAAATACTTCGTTGATAGAACAAAATTACTTTCGTTGATAGTCCGGTTTCAATTACGGAAACAAGCGAGCGAGCAGCCACCATCTGAGAAGTGCATATGTATGCTTACTGCAGCAGAGGCGAAAATCAAAGTTTATCCTCGACAATTCTTGGCAATTTGTGGCGTTGGAGCAATATCCAAAAGGAGTCAAGGTACATTTAGGCCATTATTGTTTTCTGTGAACCCGCATTAGATGTGCTCAACGAATGAGTACGCTTTTTTTTGTTTGAAGGATTCCGGGAATTCTATGTTATGAGCACGTGAAGATGTATTACGTCGCAAAGACTTTGAGTTCCTCCGGATCAAAAGTGAATGTGACAAATTTTCTTCGTAAATAACCAATAAATAAATAATTCACATTGTTTAACCAGCCAACCCTCACTTAGTAAGCACGGCGTTCTTACGTATTGAATAAATTTCATTACGTACCTTTAGCAAAAGAGTTTCTGTTGCAGTAACCGAACACTTCCGTCGATATAAAGAAGCTAACACTTCTGTCCATACAATCGAAACCTCTCGTTTTTCCGATAATCGAAGAAACTTTTTTCGTTGTTTGAAACAAAAATTTCTTTGAGTGTAGTTTAGGAGTTAAAAGGACTACTGAGTGATTGGTCTGATATTGGGCAAGGCGCTGGGCGAGGGTGCGTTATAACTTCATGGATGCTTAACATATACATGAACAAATGTCTTAGGATTGCTCTTCTTTACAAAAAAGTGTTGATGTGGAGAGAGTAAAAGTCCGTAGACTTGTATTTCTAGATGATAAGATCTTTATTGCAGAATCAGGTGAAGATCGTCAGAAGATGATGAGCAGACTGAAAAGCAGCATGAAGAATATGAGTCTTAAAAATAACATCAGTAAAACGAAGTTCATCATACATATTTGAGAGAAGTAATGAGGAAACAGCATGAAACATTGCCTAAAATGATGAGAGGATAGAAAAAGTTGATATGAATTGGATAAAATGGTTTGGCCATTTTTAGTGAATGAATGAAGAACGATAAACAGAACGAGTGTATCTAGGTATGGTAAATGACAGTGTACAGAGATGAAGACCGAGAGAGGAATAACTGGAATGAGTGGATGAGACTAAAAACAAAAGAAATAAAAAGTCAGAGGAACACAAGAGCTTCCATGAAGAGGTGTATAGATGTAGAGGAAGCAAAATATGTATGCAAGGGAAGGGACGTGTGGAGGACAGTTGTTTGGAGGGAGTAGAGAGATGCCTGAAACAAAGATTTTGGATACTAATGAACACGCATGAAGAGGTTTCTTGGTCAATTCTTATAATAGCTTTGCGAAACTCTTCGCCTGGGGTGCTTGCTGTAGAGAATAATCAGCGACCTATGTCGTAGCTGTGTTAAGGGACGAGTGTGATGTTTAATCAAACAATACGCGATGACTTCTAGATCGATCTATCACTTACACCTTTACCTTCCTTCTTTCCCCCTTTCCTCCACTCCTTAGCTGAATTAAACTTTCCATATAAATTCTTGATCCTCAGTAGTACAACCTGACTGGAACTTAACGAGTTACGATAACTTCGATGGAATTTGGCCTCATGGCCTCATAGGAAGGGAAGAAATGATAATAAGCCAGCTGAAAAGATCATAGTATTATAAAAAGGAACTGAAAGGGGTAGGAGGCAGCAGAATTAGTTGTGATATGCAAGTGACAGGTAGGGAATAGCAGAGAATAAAGGAAGAGTCGAAGGCAAGGAATGAAAAGGGAAGACAGGCAAGAAATCTGGATCAATGCATAGCAGCTGATACATGATGGTTAGAGGAAGAAGGCAAGTCAAAATACTTGAGAAAGATACAAAAACAGAGCAAATGAAATGGGGTGATTAGATTGAGAATGGAAAAAAGGGTGAAAGCATTTAGATGTTGGATGAATGTAAATGGGGATTTGTATGCAATTTATAGGTACGAGCAGGAATTATGTTTGCAGGTGTTAGAGAGTTGGAAAGGTGATGGAAGAGGAAAAGAGAATGTGAAAGAGAGAAGGACGTAGGAGGGAATGGATGTAGTAGTGTGGGCTTGAGCTAAGATGTTTCGGATCATGGAGTTGGAAAGAAACTGAAGCTCAGGGCAAGGTTACAGTGTAAAAAATTGTTGGTATGATAGTAAAAGACGTTTGAAGATGAGATTATATGTATATTCTCATGTAATGTTTATGTTCAAACTCTGGAACTCGTAAAAGAGAATGAGTATCAAAAAGTAGAGAAGTAGACATAGAAAATATGCCTGTATAAGAACAAACGTAACGGCAATACCAAGGAGGATGAAGAAGGGGGCATGAAGTTCACAGGCGAACAAGACACCGTTAAGTGTTACATTTTGGCTGAAGAAATGGAAAGAAAGCTCATGATTGGACGGAAGCGGGCAAGAAGATAAGGAAAAGAGCGTGACAGGGGAAGAAGAATGGAGTAGGAAAAGGAAACTGAAAATGGGCGTTTGGGGAGAAGGTAAGTTAGGAGAATTATGAGAAAAATGGAAAATTAAGAGGTAGAAAATATATCAGAGGAAGGAGTAGACACGCTGCCGGAAAAAATTCAAAAAGCGATTGATACGGTAAGGTAGGAGGTGACGAATCAGAGGAAAAGTGAAGATAGGATGAATGAGAGTGTAGCGAAATACAGGAAAAGGAATTTGAATGTAAGGAAACCTAACAGAGGAAAATAAGATCACGGGAGAATGTTCGGTAAAAAACGTGGGAGTAAAGGGTACATGGTTTGGCTGGAGAAAGCTGGAGATAACTGAAAGGAGTTCGAAGTGGGAAATAGGGAGAGAGAGAGTATTGGAAGGAAACAAATGAGAAAAACGAAATAGAAGAGTGGACGAGTTATTTCAAGAGACTTTCAAGGGACGTGGGAAATAGGGTAAAGGGTGAAAAAAGGAAGACGGCAGCAGGGAAAAAGAATAGCAGAAACGATATCAGTAGGAAAGAGGTAGATGAGGCAATTATAAAGTTGACAAAAAGCAAAGGAGCACTTGCAGATAGCCGAAAGATCAATGCACTTAAATATGGTAGAGGTTGGGTGAAATAAAGATGTGGAAGATTTTTGAAGAAAGTTTGGATAGGCGGAGAGAGCGATGTAGTGGAGTGGGTAGAGGATTTCCGCTACCAAGGTTTTTTGTTAGGAGCAGGAGGAAGAAATAAACCGGACATGAGAATATAATGGAATATGCGATAAGAGTAAAGGGGCGAGTGTAAGATATAGGGAGCATGAGCTTAGGGGTGGGAGAAAAAGAAGAGTTTGGAAAGTCTGCATTAGTTTTCTGAGATTGGTCATGGGAGGAGTCGGGATTTCGCAGGCGATATGTCCTAGAAAGGAATAGGATAAGAAAAAATGGTAGCTGAGCAACTGGAGGGATTCTGGAATTTTGAAGCGGAACTAAAATGAGGGGAAGGGAGTGAGATTACACAACACCATGCCGGGGAGATTCCGTTCGAAGATAGAAGGGACTAACGTAAGTAGTTCGAGATGGGAGTAATAATGACGCGAAATAAGGTTTATATCTTGTATGCAAGTAAGGGGTGGTTGTCTTGAAAGGGAATGTAGGAGAAGATGAGGGCAAGGCGAGGAGAGGAAAGTTGGAGGAAAATCTTGGAGTCGAGGTACGACAGCTAGTACAGGATGGTGCAGAGTTAAAGGGATCCGGCTCACCCGGAAGAAGACAGGAAGGAAAGAAAATGGATTAGAGTGGTGAAGTTCAGAATCATGTCACAGAGAAGAAAGGGGGTAGAGAGGGGGATGTAGAGGATGAGAGAGAGGTTCGCAGAAAAAAAGAGAGAATAAAGGGGTTATAGAATGTAGGTATTGGATGAATAGGGTATGAAGGTGTGAGCACGATTTATAGTTGGATATGTTGGTGAGTATGCAGGTGATGGTAGGGAAGGGAGCGGGAGGTTGGGAGTGTAGGAGACAGTAAGAAATTAGTATTTTTCAGTCAACTAATTAAAACTCCATTCTTTCACTAAGAAATTAATTTATTAGACTTGGAGTTTCACAGTTGCATTTTTTATTGATAACTTATCTTTTGCCATAAAAATGCAACTATTGTTTCGGCTGGAAATTCATATTCCTCTAATGAAAATTAACTCTCTCGATGCAAATTTTTTTTTTTTTCGTATTCGAAGGCACATTTCCTCTAAAATATCGGACTCCTTAGTTCAAATCTAGCTCAAAATCTAAGCTTTGTTTCTTAAACCTCATCTTTTCATGTAGAAAATTATACTTCTTCGTTGAGAATTCATCTTTCTTGTTGGAGATGAGAGTTTTTAGAAGAAATCCTCCTTTAAGTACAATTTTAGAACTTTTGATGTGATAACTCACCTGAGTACTTGTTATGATACGTACGTGTATTCAGTATTACTTAACGGGAATACGGTGGATGTTAGGTAAGAGCTAAGGTGAAGGTGAGCTTCGTGCTGTAAACACTTTTGCACTCTCGCAGGTGGAAAAGGAAAGTGAAGACCTTAAGACCGAGGGCAGAACGGTGAATCGAAGACGGCGACAAAGGAGAATCGGTTTCTAGGCCTATAAAATTTATTATCCCGTCGGATACAAGTCAAGATTCTCTTGATTTCTGCGACCCTTCGGACTTGCTCTTTATACTTGGTGGAAAGTCGTGTTACTGCCATCGGTATTTCCCACGATTGTGGTGCTTTATAGCTCTTCACTTCAGAAAAAGTCTTTAATATCTTTCTATCTATAAAGAAATAACTTGTGTTTGACTTAGAGGAAAAACAATTTGATATACAATCAAAACAACCTATCATATTGTAGAGTTTCCATTTTGCCCAATAAACCTGGCAAAGTGATCGGCTTTATTTCTTGCGTCCGATAGAGCTGGCAAAATGAGCTGTTTCTCTTATATCGACCAATAAAGCTGGAAAATAAGGAGAAGTAGCTTATTCTGCTCACCGGAATATATCCATAACTTTTCTGCTTTTGTTAGTAAAATTCTATGCATTGTCAGTGACCGACACATATTATAGCATGGACTTATTTTGGAAGTTTTGAGTTTGCAAATGAATACTACGCTCATAATGATGCACCTAATCTTCAATTATGTCTCCTTTATCATCAGTGAGTTTTTCGTCTGCATTAGGACAACCTTGACCATGACAGTCAAGGCAGTTGGCTGAACATCGTAGAGCAGCTTTTGCGCATCCACGCTGCTTTTCGCACCCCATTTTGAATTAGCAAACAATAAAATTCATGAGGCTTGCTGGAGCTGTTGCTTCTTTTGTGTAAACAGGTAATAGGATATTACTATTTCATTCCAATTTCAATCTTCTGGGCCAAGTTGTATCACTCGCTACATTTGAATTTCATGACAAATAAGAGTGTTGACGAGCAGCGGCAGAATCAGGCGGAAGTCCAGGCAGAAGGACAGTATGACTGGACTGAATGACAAATTTGTTAAAAGAAACCAATCTACAATTGTTTAGTATAATTTCAGAGGATGAGACCCTAAATAATGCCAAAATAAAGCATTCCTCCGCAGCTACAACTTCATCATGTATCAAAACAGGGTTGTTTAAAAGGGTCGCAATGCCTTCAAGTTTTGCCAAGAGTAGCTTTGCAAAGTAGTCGTTTCCAGTTTTCCGCGCCCAAGGGAAAAAGACGTGGCATCACACCCGCTGAATGCAGGAGTTATTAGAACTGATTCCTTGAAATTCTTCGAGTGACCACGATGTTGCAAGCGTTGAGAACTACGAGGTTGGGAATTAATATTTGAAGAAGATTTGAAGAAGATCGACATCTTGTCCGACTACAACAGAGTCCTTATTATCAGATTGTGTTATAGCAATCTGAACAATTAGGATGTCAGCATAATCTGCAGCGAGGTACGTCTTGAATCCTTAATCTTCAAGTCTTTGTTGTAATTTAGAAATGTCTCTAGCTTCATTTTTCAGGTTGCCCAAACATTTTTCGGGCGAGAAAGGTACATTTGTACTCTCCTGAAATAAAATTTCAGGTGAAAGATTTTTCAGGAGTAGTTGCTGACGTTGGATTCTTCTCGTACTAGTTTCATTTGCTGAGTAGCCATCAAGGATTACTACAAACTCATTGCCGTAATGCTTTCGAATGAATGTAATGTAAGATTTATGAACATCTGCAAAAGTGAATTTTTTTAACCACACTAAAGGGTGAGTTAATATTACGTTGCTTGATATACTTTTGCCTACATATGTTATGCACTTCAATCGAAGCCATGATGGATTTCTGAACACAACCGCATCATAGACTTTCAGCATCTTTACTGCTTACTCTGAGGACGAGTGGGTACAGAGGGACCCTTCCTTGAATTTGCAGAGTCTAGTATTTATGGGATTCTGTATGCGAAGAAGACTTCATCTCGTCAGTTGGAGATGCTGGGGACCCATAAAAACGAGTTAACTACGTATAAGTAACTACACAGTGAAAACCTGAGGGTAAACTTCGTTGCAGGTAAAATCTGAACGGTGTTCCTTAAACCTTGCCCTAGGGTTCGATGAACTCCCTATGTGGGGTACTACTGACAGGTCCTGTTTCCAATATACGTGATAGTCTTGAGATGATAGTCTGCTTTGCATGCTTGCATGCTACCTGCATGTATAGAGTTGTGGTCTAATATTACAAGATGCAAATTACGCGTCTTGCAATGTCTATACAGACTATGGCGTGTGATCGACAAAGCTGTCAAAAATTCCGTACCCCAATTGTCGAGGGCTCAGAACCCCAACTGGGTAGGATGAACACCACCTAGAGTACTTTCCGTTGCAGGTAGCTGGTACCCTAATACGGGCGTCCCATACACACTTCGTTTTTACCGTGTTCCACCGCAGATAGGTCTAGACCCTCGTAAAAAGTCTAAAGTGCTCCAGCCTAGCGCGAGTCTAGCCTCTCATCGGCACTACAAATTTTACTGTCTATGTGATTTAAAAAAAATATAAGCGGTCCAGGTGTTAAGACTGTGATACGGACCCCAAAGATGACCTTGAAATGGCTGATTGACGTAAAGAGCATACGTCTAGCTACAGGAAATGTGAAATATTCAGTAAAATATGATCTCACAAGAACAACAAATCATCCATTGCCACTGAAAGTTAACAAAGGAAATATCGTAACCAGCTAATCGAACTGATAAGAAGTCTTACAGTTCAGCTACCAGAGGAACACCTTATACCTAATTGACTATTGTCCAATGGAATGCTTGTACTTTTATTTATGAAATTCTTGAGCTAAAATCTGGAATCAGTCACTCTGAGTTCGACGTTATTTGAATCCGTAAAACTAAGTAAGATATAAATTATAAAATGGCCTAAAATCACGAAATTTCGTCTGGCGATGACTTCCAGTGGTGACGCTCACAATGAAACAGTGATGCCCCGAATCAGGGGGTTCCAACTCTCATAAGGCTACGTGTAACACAAAATTTTAGTGGCGCCCTCCCGTTGAACTAGCTACTCCTCCTTACTCCACCGTCCCACCACTGCCCAACTCCGTACTGTATCGCCCCACCACCGTACTATACTCCCACGTGATACGGGCTTTGCTACCTGTGAGCAGCTGTGAGGTGTGTGGAGAGGTGGAGAAAGGAGGGGAGAAGAAACTCTAGCATGATTTCGCCGGAGTTGGTACCCCCTGCCCCGAATGTACAGTGTCAACTATCCCCTTCCACTGTCTTGCTCAGTTCCCGCTACGCAGTAGGCAAATCCGCAAAGTACGTCGTGCATTATTGTTATGGGCCGTCCATAAAGTATGTAAAAAATCTTGGGCTATTTTCCAATAAGATGATTATTTTACAAAAATATCATTTTAAACCAAGAAATGTTACTTTTCTAGCATAGAATATAAACATAAAAGATTGAATTCCGATTCAGAATAACATTTTTTCTATAACGATATCAAATTTTCCCCCTCAAGCAGCTTCCACAAAGTAGCTGAATTTCTGGGATAAATATTCGATCTTTAAAACAGCTCAATTCCTTTTTCAACCAAATAGCTGCATTTCTGACCTAGAAAGATGAGTTTTCAACCAAAAAAAAAAAAAAAACAATTTTTTTGCCGAAAGACGATTTGAAAAATATACATAAAGTTTCAACCAAATTGTTCAATTTACCTAGAAATCATAAGTTTCTAATTGAAAATAAAATGCATGAGTCATTTTGAAAATTATTTTTGTACATAAAATAAATAGATGGATTCTCGGAAAGAAAATTTATTTTAAAATCAACAAAACTATATTTTCAACCAAATAGTCCAATTTCCAACTAAATAATATCCCTTTTCAACTGAGAATAAATGCCTTTAATTATGAGTTAGGAAAATTGATTTTGAACAAAGAAAAACGAATTTCCTACCTGGTTAACTGAAGCAATAAAGATAAATTTTATCTAGATATCTAAATCCTCGGCCAGTAAGATAAATTTTTAACAAAATACATAAATTTATGACCAAATCGTCAAAATTTGAACTCGAGACATGAGTTTATATAATAATTATCAACAAAATTCTTGACCTGAGAAGATGAATATTCAAATTCCTACTCAAGGAAGATGACTTTTTCAAACAGAAAAAATGAATGGAAGGAAGGAATTCACAATAAAATAATTGGACTGTTCAGAATATAGTTGTATTTACAATGAACTACTAGAATTTTTGACCGGCAAAGAAGATTTTTTGAATTTTCGTTTCAATCAATCATAGGATACATACATTGCCTGAAAAAAATCACTTTCCAACAATATTGAAAAAAATTTTTTTCACAGTCTTTTTCAACAAAAAAAGATTTTTAACGAAATAGTTAAATCTTTCAATAGAATCCATCAACACTCAACAAGACGGATTATTTTCAGCAAAATACATTAATTTTAAACGAAATACTTATATTTTCAACTACAAAGATACATTTTTCACTAATAAGATGATAAACATTCCAACAGGAAAGACGGATTTCGGTAAAAAATGTGATTTCTCAACAAAAAAAAAATGAATTGTTTTTCAAATATATTAGTTAACAAAAAAGTTGAATTTCCAACCAACTAGTTGATCTTACCATGGAAAAATTCAATTTTCATCTGGATTGTTCAATATTCCAACAATAAAAGATGTGTTTTGATTTATAATCAAAAATGTTTGAATCTAAACAAAAAGGAGAAATTTTTAACAAAATAGCTGAATTTTTTGCAAAGAGATGAAGTTTCAAAGAGATTGGTATATCTTTAGTACAAAAGAGATGATTTTCAAACAACGGCTTATCGTTCAACCAAATAAACAAATTTTTAATCGACAAGATAATTTTTCCACTTTTTGCAATCTACTAAAACATAAACTATCAACAAGATACATGTGTTTCCACCCGAATAATGAGTTCTTTGACTAAAAAAGATCCATTTGTCAACTAAATAGTCAAATTTTCTAAGAAAAAATTAACTTGAAGCGAAAAATAAAGCAACTTCTCAACAAAATAGTCCAATCGTCAACGGCAGATATGGATCTTTTACCGAAGAAATTTTTGTTTTTTTCATAAAGTTCAACTCTCAACCAAGTAGTTGAGCTTTTGACTATAAAAGATGAATTCTGGAGAAATCAGAATGAATGAGGGCCAAAAGTTGGTTGGTTAACAGGTAAGCACGGTCGAGAGTGGAATAAAATATTATTTTTAGGACGGGACGAGTTAGTATTTTCTCCTTCAGGTAATTACCACCCTAACAAGACGATAAAAAAATCAATGACAGGGCAGTCATGTAATTGAATTAAACAAATCATTCAGCACAACAGTGTCAAGTTTCCACTGTTTCCTCTTTGCTGGAGTTTCACTTCAGACGCGCTTGATTTCCATTCACACATTTCTTGAAAATTGTCTTTCATCGTTCACGATATGTTCAGGTCTTTATGTTTATGAATTTCAAAAACTGCAAAAGAGTGTTTGAAAATAGAAATCTCAGAATGATTAAAGTCAATCTGGGAAGTACGTGAACGAGACTTCCAAGAGTTAAGCTGTATCAGCTGATTGGGTGGCGAAACGAAGCCGATGACACCCGGAGGTCGTGAGGCCATTTATAGTAGTTACTGGTAGCCACATCAGGGAATTTTACAGGGTCGTGTTGAAATCCTCTCTTGCTGACTCGTCATCCTTTTACCTCTTTGCGGTACTCGCACGTGCAAGAACGCACTTTCATTCATGCGTGCGTGGTTGCAACTACAAGGATGCTTGTTAATGCGTCGAAAACACCCTAGTAAGAACAGAAACTACTAGAAAATGAATATTGGATCAAAGATAACACCTAGCTGGAAATATACCATTGCCCTTCGCTTTGCCTAAGCCTAGGACCCTATCACAGTAAAAACTCGAGAGTAAATTTCGTTGCAGGTAGAATCTTACTGGTGTTTACCTTACCTTGGTATTCGGTTACGATAAGCCAACTATGTAGGGTACTTTCGACAAATGGGATTTCGAATTTTCGTCATGGTCTTTGAAGTAAAGATGTTGTTTTAATTGCATTATATGAAAAAGAGCCCCCTATTAGGTGGGAATATGCAAGCGGCTATCTCGGTTCAAAAACCTATGAGCCAAGAAAGGATAATAGGTATGTGGATGTGTGCCATTCGTTTTCTCATAGGTTTTCGACCAAGATGACGGCTTGATTATTCCCACTTGAAAGAGGGCCCTGAGATACTGATTTGTATTAAACCCTGAATAGTAGATGACGTCGAAGATGACGTCAGCTGACTATCTTAACATGCCGATTTGGGACAGCATACACTATCAAGCATCGAAAAGTGTCCGCGTTCTAACCTAAAAGCACATGGCTATCTTTTTCTCAGGACATGATACAGGTCAGTGATCATAAAATATACCACGTGCCAAGATCGTCTGTTTTGCATGCATGCAGGCTACCTGCATGTATAGAGTTGTAGCCTCAAATTACAAGGTGCAAACAATGCAACTTGTGAGGTTTACAGGCTATGACGTATGATCGACAAAGTAGTCAAAATAAAACTCCGTACCAAGTGGTCCGCGAATCACACCTTGCCTAACTTGGTAGCATGTAAACTGACTAGGGTAATTTCCGTTGCAGGTAAATGATACCCTGGAATGAGTCTTTTATTCACACTTTATTTCTACGGTGATAATAGTAACTATGGCGCAAGATTGACAGCCAGTCCTAGGCAAGCATAGGCCTAAGCCTTCGATAATTACATCAACTGTTATGCCCTGACAATCAAGATGTTGGAAATGATTTTCTGCCAAGATGAGGTCAATATAAGGATTACTCGTTCAATCTTGGCAGCCGATACTTAACCATGTTTTTGAGACCTTTGACGAGTGCTGGCTTCCAGTATCAAGTCATCACTGAATGTGAAGTCATAGTATTGGCGTTATCACTCCAAGCTTTGTTCGCTGATGGCCTGAGACTGACAGCCAATCATGCGCCTTGTTTCAATTCATTGGTTGCCAGAACTTGGCTACTCTGGCGCGAATCGGAAATTTTCCACCGGGCACAGTTATAAGCAGGGACGATTAGTCAAGACGATATCAAGGCTGGGGTCACACAGGAATACCCCTTCCCCCTCCCCCATCCCTCTCCCTCCCTCTCGCCCTCGAATGTAACGGAAGTTGCCGTTGAATTTTCCGAATTGAAAAATAGGAAACGTTAAAGGAAATGTTAAGAAAGGAACGACTGTTGATACGCATGTTATTATTTTTTTTTCACGAATATCCTGTCCAGCGGTAGTTAGCCGAAGGTGAGGGAAACGAGCGCCAAAAACCACGCTGAGATTAACATAAAAATGTTCAGAATTACCGAAACGCGTTTTTCATTTTTTTTGTAGAAATTGAACGCAGCCTTCGCCACGTCCGGAAATTTAACGAGCTTATCGCAAGGGTTCAAATTATCTATCCGTGTATTTATACCTTGTCTTAATGAGACCGATTATGCCTAATTAAATATGTCGGACTGAAATTGATAGTTTTCAGAATGTTCCCGCATGGCAAATTCAATCCGTCCCTTTCGCACCTGTGCTCGCTCGCTATGTCGAGACGAGGATGGCTGTTCCTTAGGAATGTCTCTTTTACACCCGTGCTTCAGATCCTCTATCTCTTTCGTGGCAGTGCCACGGAAGAGGGAGGGGCCCAAAGGAGGGCCCGTGGAATTATTGTTCAGAGAACAAGGTGTATCTTCTACTGTTCCTGAAATCGATATGAAACTGGTTTTTCTTAAAATCAAAAATTAATCTCCTTTTTCACTTCAACTTGCGACAACTCAACCAATTTTCAGAATTTACTAATCAATCATAAATCATACGTGTTAAGGTATTCAAGAAGTAATTTCTTCATCAGCTGTGAATCCTTATACATTTCCACGGAGCAGAGGATACAAACTAGTCAAGTAATCGAGTAACATGAGGGTATTAGGATCATGTAGGAGTTTTGAGAAAAATATCAGTAAGCGATATGTTAGCATATTTGGAATTTATCTAGATTAGGAAATTAATGGGAATTATGAAAAAAAACTGTTGGTATTCTAGGAATTTAAGGGAATCTAAGAGAAGTATTAATTATTTTTTTATGCGTTTCTTCTTTAGGTTTTATTGGTCCTTAGACTACAAAATGCAATAAACGTTTCTTCGAAAATTTTTTTCTTCTCGCCGCAGCATCGTTTTCCGTGAAGGCCTTCCATGAGGAGGTGGGCTATCGGTTCGCACCATTTTCCAAAAATGGCTGATTTGAAACAAAAAAGGAAATTTTTTTCTTAATCTGTAAGGATCTCGCTATGTTTGTAGCAGGGCCTCTTCTTTATTTCGAAAATTGTCAAAATGGCGGGCAGTTGAAGAAACAGTAGGTTTTTAACCGTGTTTCTTCATTTCCAAAAATTTGTAACAAATCTTTTTTTTCAAAAAATGGGAAAAAGCCGTCCTACAAAGATAGGGAATACGTTTCTGCGCATTTTTAAAAGAGAAAAATGAAGATCCGTCCACTGACGCCTGAGAAATCGTGCGAACCAGTTTTGAAAAAGTAGTTTTGAGAAAAACGCATTTGAAGTTTTAGATGAGAAAAAGCGACAAATTGAGTTACTTTCTTGACGTATTTGATTGCTCTACAAGATCCCGTGGTCAAAATAATTGTTTATTCACTTGTAAATTAAATATGGCGGCTTTCATAATAAAAAACGTGGAACAAGTATACCAATGTGTCAAATCTTTGCCCAAAACTCTTTTTTTTATGATTTGAGCAAATCCTTTTGGCATGATATTCTTAGATGCATTACCTATGAGAAAATGAAAAAAAATCCATTTTTTGAAATGAATTCGGAGGAACACCCCCTTGAGAAAAGTGCGTGAAATTTACTTAATTCGTGATTATTGATGAAATCATTGTAATTCATACAATCTAAGAGAATGTATTTAATTTGTAGAAATTTGTGGAAACTTTTGACATTCATGGAAATTTATGAAATTTTTGGTTTTTTATGAGATTTGTGATGATTCTCACAATTCGTGGTAATTCATAAGATTTGAGGTAATTTATGACATTAGAATAAATCTATCCTGCCACGATTCATCCTCATAATATAAAATCTGCACGCTGCGTGGCCACATTCTCATCCTGTGCTTCGCTCGTAAGTTTGAGCGCGCCTAAGGCGCGCGACTGCGACTGTCGGATCTCGCGCTTCGCGCTCGGTGATGAACTCATCTTTCACTCCTTGCTTTTTCTTTGTATATAGAGCTTTTGAAACTCAAGAGCAAATCGTGAACTTTTTTAATTCGATGATTGTGACTTTTTTACATCCTCATCATTTATGATTGAGAAAGTATTAGAATCGCCTGAAATTTCACATCTTGAATTTTCAACGTATCTCCACGTTTCGAGACCCCCTGAAGCCGAAAATCAAGTTTTGGCGATGGTGTCTGTCTGTTGGTCTGTATGTCCG
>WSXT02170244.1:0-23048 GCA_011762715.2 Neuroterus valhalla | reverse complement strand
GTTGAAAATTCAAGATGTGAAATTTCAGACGATTCTAATACTTTCTCAATCATAAATGATGAGAATGTAAAAATTATCACCCGAATGCATAAACATTTGCCTGAGTAGAGAATTTTCAGTCTGAAAAGTACATCATTTAGTGGATAATTCAATTTCTGATGGATAAAATTATTTTCAATTAAAAATGTAATAAATTTCGAACAAACTACTAAAATGAGCGATAAATGACTGCTTTATATGCTCTATTTCATTGAACTCGTTTAATAAAAACCCTTTATTTATTCAATAAAAATGATGAAAGTGGAAAGAGAAAGATTGCTGATCTCAGCCTAAAAAAATCCTCTTCTTTACCAAATTCATGACTCATATAACATGCAGGAGTATCAATGATCTTATGCATAAGAATCTGAGCTAAGAAAAAAAAGCGTGATAAAATTCAACTGTTGAATTTTTTTTCATGATTCGAATATAGGTGTAACCTGTATTTAAAAAGTATGGAATATGTACACATAGATATGTAACTTGGAACTGTTTGATCAAAATCTCGAGAAGGTGATATTGTGAAACTCGTAAGTAGGGTGCGTCATTTCACCTCTACTTATATGGAGTATTTACAATTTTGTTCATGATAAAGGAAAAATAAGAATTATTATAACCAATTTTTATTATTGTTTTTTATCATTATAAGGAATACTGTCCAAAGGTTTGGCAAGATACCTGAATCTTTTAAGATAATAAAATTGAAGAAGTCTAATTTTTCACAAGACTCTGAGTTTAGGTGATAGATATTGTCGTGAACCATTCCATTTCCTACCCCTTCTTCATTTTTCCAAAAAACTTTCTCTCTGAAACCCAATCACAAAATTTGGATATTTTTTTCGAGTTTCCTTTTTTCCAATCGAAAAGTTCCCTATTGTATTTTGGTTGAGTTTTCATTCTTTTCTTTGGTCTAAAATTATATTTTTTGATTGAAGATTCAAATACTTTGGTATACTTTTTTGTTTGTTTTTTTGTATATTTGTTTTTTTTGTACTCATCAGGTCGGAAATCAATTTTTGCAGGTGGAAATTAAAATTTTCCATTATTGGTTGACATTGGTTCGTTTTCAGTTGGAAGTTCATGTACTTTGTTGGTAATTAATTCACTAATTTTAAAATCCAATTACTATTGGAATGGAAATTTTCTTTCTGATAAAGTCGGACAAACATATGTTTTTACATGTGTCAACATATGTTCTCACATGTGTTAAAATATGTTCAAAAACACATGTGTCCTATGTATCATACATATTCATTTTATATTTCCTAATTATAGTATACTTACGTTCAAAATGCAGAAAATCCGTGAATGTTAAAAGTAAGATTCCGAAGAGAATCTTCATTCTTCCTAGTTATACAGAATAAGGGAACAGATATCTGATTTCTTTCTGAATTTCCTATGAACTGACACAATAAATGACAGCTATATTTATACTTACTTCCATCACACTTCGGCAATTAAAAAATTATTTTTCTCCTTATCAAGATAAATATAATGGGAGAAGATCGTCGATCTTATTTTGAAAGAGTCTACTTATTCGCTGAATTCATGACTCATATAACCTTCAGGAACATAAAAAATCCAATGTATAAGAATCGAGGCAAATATGAAAATTTGAGACGATTGGATCAAAACAATCAGAAGGTAATATTGTGATAAGTGTTAACAGACTGCGTCATATTACCTTCACTAGAATAAACGATTAATTCGTTCTTGCAGGGAAATGGAAGAATCAGAATTAATATTATCATGAATGATTTTCATCTTCATCATTTTGAATCCTGTTATTCTCAGCCTTTATGTAAATTACCACATGCACGATGGAATCACAATAAAGGGCCGGCAAAACCTTCGTGTTTCTGAAGGACACAGAGCAACCCAAAGATGACTGCTCTCTGCATCCATCCAGCAAGTGCCACGACATATTTCTGGCACACAAGTATGGATTTCAGGTTACTAACCAGTGGATGCGTCGCAAATACAAAAGCACCAATTTGCATTATTTTTCCAGTTCTGACCTTTGGATGATACAATTTGTAGTCTTCGGTAAATGGAGTGACGTAATTGTGGTAAATTTTCCTTGCCTCTGATGTTGTAGTCAGCCGGATCCAAGAATTCGATCACGAACATAGTTCGGTCACGTTTGTCAAGGAGCACGTTGTCGGGTCTTGTGTTTCGGAAACCGGGCTATTGTCAAGAAATAGTATTTCCAGTGGATTCGGCACTCCTTATTCTCAACAATAGACTATCCTCTTCGAAGCGTTGATCAAGGCAGGGTGACCGCCAAGACCATACGAGCCACAAAGATGGTGATGAAGCACCCTCAAGGCTGCATTGTGCCTGTACAAGTTCCAGCGAGAACAGGACAATTGTATGGTATATGTCATATGTCCTCAGGGAGTTGAGGACACGCCCTGCACATATCGCTGGAAACCTATTGACGTAATATGCTTCTACGGTATGCTAAGGTGGGAATTACACTGTCCTGACACGCGACAATAGAACTCTCTGTTCCTGAATTGATTCCAGATGATTCGAGGAAAGCAAACGTTGACCTGTGCTTTGAGAAGTAAGGCATCTTGATGGAGTTATGCAGTGTCCTCACTCCTGATGTTAAGGTTCTGGCCAAGGATTCCAGCTGCCTGCTCCATGGATTTTTGAAGAATCTTCCTTCCCCCTAATTTCGTGATTCCTGACCATTGCTAGGAGAGGATTTCTACCGCTTGTGATGATATGAACAGTACTCAAAAGAATTCGGTTGTATAGACATAAAAGATTAGGAAGTCTGCATCTGCCTTTATGGCGTGCAATGTATTAGCGCGGAAAAGACGAGTTGATATGCAAGCTTTTCTTCATTTGCAGAATCTTGCGCGTTGTGACATCAAGGGCTCTGAGTTCGTTCTTCGTCCATGAAACCAGCCCAAACAAATAGAGTAGAACTAGGACGGCAAGCATGTTAGTCGTAGATATCTGGTTCCACGACAATAGGTTTGACGACCAAATCCGTCGAAGCAGGTGTTTGTATCTGCTTTGGAAAACCTCCTTTACTGATGTTGTATCCTGAATGCTACTCTCAGGGACGCTCAGGTATTTGTAGGTTTCTCCAGCGCTAAGATGTCTGATAGCACCTTCGCCCACAAGTTCTGGGTCCTCATCTATACCTGCTATTCGTCCATGTTTCAGGTGAATCTGGGCACACTATCCCAATCCAAAGTCCATACCGATTTCTCGTGTGTACCTCTCGACGATACTAAGAGCATCTTCGGGATGCTCTTTTCCAGAAGCATGGAACTTTAAGTCATCCCTATGATATTAATGAGTGACCTTATGCTCACGAACATAAGTTCCGCCACAGAGGTATCCATGATGATCGCAGAATTGTAGAGATTGTAGCAATATTGTGATGCAGAAGAGGCGAGCGCTCATTGCGCCACCCTGAAAAACACATCTCTGGAAAGTGACACTGTTGGTAGTCACTCGATTATTTTCAAAAGTAATAGTAAATCTGGTCTCTCAACGAAGCATTAATCTCTCGATACATCCTAACCTATCGGAATGAACTCCCACGCTTTTCAACAGATAGATGATAAGCATATGGGAGTTGAATAGGCAGCTTTTTTCTCGTAATCAATCCAGTACATCGACGGACTGCGTTTATGGTTTGCAGCCCCTTCGCAGACACTCCAGCCGATCAGCAGGTTTTCCGGACAGCCTTCTGCGCCTCTTTTCTCTCCTCGTTGTTCGTAAATCTCACTCCACACAGGTCAAATTATCCGAACAATTCTGTCATTCACGATAGACGTAAAGATCTCATACAACCTGTTTAGACAAGTTATTTGCCTATAGTTCCTTGGGTTAGATAGTAGCGGCGAAGTTCTCCATGCCCCTTAATACTTTCTTCACCTCCTCAGCAGTTATTGGTAGGCATACCCTCTCGGATATTATGAGGTTATTGCACAGCTCCTTGGAATGTATGATGTCTTCCGTGAGTTCATTTAATGAATGTTTTACTTTGTAAATCTCCCTTGAAAATGTCTCGACTTCTTCGGACTTTGGCAGGTTTTTGACAAAAACAGGAGGATCGCTAGAGAAGCTTTGACATTTCATATTAGTAATAGTGGATCCTGATTTCGAAAGCAAACTTCTGAATCCTTGCCGTGAAAGGCTTACCGGATTTTATGTGGTAAATCACACACTGCATACGTGTCACGATTTATCTTGCGCAGACATCTCCTTGTTTCGTTAATGCAAGCGCTTTTTAGTATTGATTGATTCAATGTGTCTCCTGAGAGTTTACATTTTCCTCGAACCTCTCCACCATTCCTTTACACACCCTACCACTACCTTAGCAGTAAGTAAGGGGGACCTACAGCTTAAGGTGGGTTCCGAATCACCAAGAACCCCAGCCCCAAGTACTTAGAGTCACCTTTTTTCTCAAGAGGTACCGGCACCACGACTTTCCGGGGATGAACACTCCCCTGCTAGGCAAGTGTTCACCGCGTGGGCCACCGAAGCTATCCCAGAGTGCAAGGCGGGAATCGAACCCACAACCAGCCGGCGTGTGTCTAAAGCGGATGCCTCAGCCCCCACGACCAACTGGCCACTCTTAGCGCTTCTTAGTATTTTTACCAATCCTCACGGGGGGTAGCATCCATTGCAGCTGGATCATAGGAATCGGGAGCAGCCTGGATGGTTATGTTCCTCCTCATCCTGAAATCGCCATCGTCTCTCAAGGGAAGCCTTGTTTTAGCGGTTGGTCTCAATGTCGCTTCCTGATGTTCTTCAGGATGGAAATGAAAAGAGAGACATTCTGGTCAAAATAGGATCAAATTCATAGATCTAAAAAATATAGTTGAAAAGATGGAAAAAAAATTTTCTGCAAGGCGTTTGTTGGGTGCTAATTCTCTCAACTTCGAAGCAAATTCTTGTGGAATGAAATGATAATTATGCATTGTACAACAAGTTTAAATACTCTCAGACGGAATACAGATATATGTGGATCCACAATACTTCTGTAAACATTATTGGATTTTGATCCAACATTCCGCGCATAGCTTCAAGATTTACTTTGTGTTGGAGTATGGGTCTCCCTTGAGATTCAATCGTTACCACACCTTTGAAGAAAAGAATATAATTGAACCAATTCAACTCCTGAATTTATGAGAATAAAAAACTGGGAAAACAAGGTATTTTGATGAACACTTCCTTTTAACTTCTCTCTGATTTTTCTAGAAATCATCGTAACTTAGGACAAGCAAGGTTAAGTTAACCCTAATGCATAATTTTGAAAGGTTTCATCATTATCTTCGGTTCTTATTTCATGTCTTATGCAATTATTCGTAGCCGAACAGAACTAATATGATAACGGAAGATATCACCTAGACGAGACGGTTATTATTCGAGTCTCTACAAGACCACTGTGTGTGTCTTCTGCGCCCATAATGCTCTGGTTACAGAAATTTCATGAAGGACCATTTGAATTTGTCAATTAGTACTAAAAGTTTAAGCGTGGTGCTACAATTTTCAAATATAACATGAAAATTCAACATGATTGGGGACGAAACGGGCATTCCAATTGTGGAATAAGTTTTTCAAAAATCTTGATGAACATTTTGTAGCAGAATGTAATAAGGAATACATGGGCATACTAAATCTTGTCCATCTTGTCTTGGTCAGTCGTTGTGTCAGTGCAAGTTTCGAAAATCTTTGATAAATGAAAAAAGGTGATAAGTTGTCACCAATTAAACATTTATAATTCTTAGATCTTTCCTGCAGTGATAATGGGACATCTAGTTCATATAGTTGTTCATATAGGTATGCCTCCGCGGTTCGTAACAATTTCTTATCTTCTATGTCTCTTTTGTTATTCCTTATCTACCATTCACATTATTTACATTTCTCTTAAATCTCTTTCCTTTCCTCCTCCCACATTTGTCTCCGTTCCACCTCCTCCTTCCTTCTCTTCCTCAACATTTTACCCAACACCCCCTTCACACATGAAATCGCCCTTTCCGCTCCTCTTTCATGCAGTATTACATCTATGCTTATTCCACTCCTTTACAACTCCTCGCATCCTTCCCACCAGTGTTCCACCTTTGTACATCCCTTTCCAGACAACTCGCGCATTCTTTCCCCCTGCGGAAGCCAGAACCTATTAGTGCCCTTCACGCTTTCACATCGCATTCTCGCTACTATCTTCTGGCTTCCTTTTTCACATAAATATCGTGCTCTCTCCATTGGCATAATTTGAACATGTTTCTTATTATACCTTGACTCTCCTATCCTCTCCTCCCATTCTGCCTTCTCTCTCTCTCTCTCTCTCTCTATGCCGTTCCTCTTGTTCATCCTCATACACATCTCTTTCCTCTTCGTGACTTCTTCTCACTTCATCCTCATGCAGACCATTTTTTCTGAAATACCTTCCTCTCTCCCCTTCCAACATCTCTCTCTCCCATTCCTCTTCCCTTATCCTCCCATCCTCCCTCATAGCCCTTTATTTTCTGCCTCAACTCGCTTTTCGTCGGACTCTCTTGATTCTTTCTCTTTCTCTTTTGAAGAAAGAGGTCGCTCCTTTCCACTTGCGCTGGCCATTGTATCATCAGCCTTCTTGTTAACCCCGCTCACCCTGCTCAATTTTTCCCCTTTCCATCGTGTACCTCTGGGCACCGAGCCACGTGGTGTGCTGAAAGACCTTTATGGAACATCTGGGAATTAAAATCTTCACCCTATCCAAGCTCACACCAGAGTTCTGGTGCCGTTTCTTCGACGATACTTTTGTAAACTGCGGACATGGACTGGATGAAATACACAAATTTTCCAATTTCATCATCCAATTACATCCTTATATCCAGTTTACCATGGAAATTGACCAAAACGGGAAACCGACTTTTTTGGACGTTCAATTTCCCAAAAGATCTGATGACAAATAAGGACATAAGAAATAAAGGTAGATCTCTCATATAAACAGATACCTTCCACCATCTTCCAACTCTACAACAGTCGGTCATCAACTCCCTTCTTCACAGAGCTGTCTCCATAGCAGATAAAGATAACTTACACAAAAATTACAAATCGTTCAACAAAACCTGATGCAAAACAATTACACAAAGAAAAAAACTGACAGAGCAATCAGGAAATACACTAGGAAAAACAAGTCAAGACAACCAACTGAAGAAATAGAGAGGAAAACGGCTACCGTCCTACCCTACATCCAAGGTTTCATTAAACAAATAGGAAGAATTCTCAACAAACACAACATCCAAGCCATATTTGAACCACCTGCAAAAATAGGGCAGGTGGCAAAAATAGGTGGTTCTAAACAATCCTTAAGAGAGAAAAGGCATTATTCAGTAATCCAGGAGTATATATAATCCCTTGCTCTTGTGGCAAGGTCTATATTGGAGACATCAGGAGACTGGTTAGCCTACGTATGAAAAAACATGAGAGTAAAGTGTTGTTCTGGAACAAAATTGTTTACATTCAGGAGATCTACAAATTGTCTTGGGGCTATTTCCACATGGGATGCATAGTTTTTGTTTAATTCGTAAAATATATATTTTAAATTTTAAAAAAATCTCTGATCGTCATGTTTTTTTGCCTTGAGGTGACTCGAACTGCAATATTTTTTAGTGTTACTAGGTTGTGGTTTACAAAAAGTGTCTTATTTACCTTAAATTGTCTTTGGACACTGAAAGCTTGCTCCAATTCGTGAAATTTTCTTGTTCTCAATCCCTACGTACCCTGTAGCTCATTGTGATTTCTTCAGTGCTATGGCTCCAAAAGATAAGCCTGTACCTATAAGAATGATTTGTGTAGGATGCAAATCAAGAACAAACACTCTGGAGAATGGCGCCATTGTTAAATGTTGTTTGCCGCCTAAACCTCGTACTCCGACCTTGCTTGAACCGGCATCGGTACCAGCACCGCTGACAGCCCAGGATATCGAGCGGATAATTAATGGAGCGCTTTCTGATGTTAAACCTAAATTGAATGAAGTCTCTACTAGAGTTGGCTTACTTTCTACGTTTTAGGATTGACAAAACTAAAAAACTAGTAGATGAACTCAACTCCAGGATAATCACAGCTGGAGGTACGCTTGAAAATATCAAGACTCCAATCATCTTCACCCGCTGCTAATAACGAAACTCTCACGCGTCAGTGCCTAGCAGAAATTGAGCAAAGGTTCGCTCGGAAAAACAACCTCAGCCTATTCGGCCTTCCTGAACACAATTCTCCTTCAAATAGCACCTCATCCTGAAGCAAAGAGATCCACATGTCTGAAATCCTTAAGATATTCTCAGGAATTATCCCTGGAAATTTATTTTCCAAAGTTAGAGCTTATAGACTGGGTATTTTCTTGCAAGACCAGCTGAAACCTCGACCTTTAAAATTGATATGCGGTTTGGAGGAGTCGGCGCATGCGCTTTTGCATGCTGTCCTGGATGCAAAAAACAATGCTGCAATGAAAGAGCAATTGCAATCGATTTGGATTTCTCTCGATCAGACGAAGGCGCAAATAGAGGAAATTGCATCACTAAAGGAGGAGCTTGCCACACGTTGTTTGGAAGGAGAACGGGATCTCTTAATAACTTTGAGAGGTTCGATTCCTACAATAAAGAAAATGCGCAAGCGGACGAACGTATCGTTACCGATTTAATCGTGTAGCCAAGTGGGGGTCAAAGCAGGGGTCAAGGAGTGAGTAATGTAATAAATGTGATAGATATCGCCTCTACCAAGGCCCACGTAAGTAATTCTAACATGCTAATTTCAGTCTATTATCGAAATGGCAGGGGCTTATGCACCAAGTAGTCTCTACTTCGTCAGGTAGTACCGTCAACCTCCTACAATATTTTTGTTTTCCCCGAGGCATGGCTTCATAATAAAATAAACTCTGAAGAATTAGGCTTCTTTGATTGTGATGTCTTCCGTTGTGATAGAAATCATTCGACGAGTGACTGCGCACGTGAGGGTGGTGTCCTTATTGCTTCGTTATCAAGCCTAGGGTGTGTTCAGGTTTCCACGAGTATAGAGACGGTGGAACATCTGTTTTTAGATTTTCCACCTCTACCAACACTTACATCATTGGTGTTTTCTACATCCCACCAAATTCAAGTATTACGAAATATTTTATTATTTGTATGGCGTGTGAGGATGTAGTGAGCTCCTTTGCTGATGCTACTGTCTCTATCCTTGGTGATTTCAATATGCCCTAAGCTTCATGGAAAAAAGATCCTGGGCAGTATCCTAGTTGCATCCCACAACCAGGCTCATCGCAAATGCAGACTGATATTTCGAACTGTGTCTCTGATTCTCTAGAATTTTTAATTTATTGACACGAAGTGGATGCGATTTATTCAGATTATTTGAAGGCTTTTGATACAGTAGATCACAACATTCTGTTGAATAAAACTGAATTTTGAAAATTATTGAAAGAGTATAGAGTGACTGGTTGTCTTTTGAAAGAAATAAAAGTAATACATAATGGTAATGAAGCTAGTATGAGGATAAATGGACAATTGTGCGATTGGTTTTATGGAAGGATGGGAGGCAAGGAAGCGTCATGTCCCTTTGGTTTTTTGATATGATTGATCGATGATTTGTAGGGGATAATAAGCAGACTGAATACTAGCAGGAAGAGCATGGGTCCTTGAAGTTTAAAATTGAAGGTGCAAAAATAATATGCCATATTGTCTCAGATGAATAGGAGATAGAACAAGTTAATTATCTTTTGTATCTTGAACTTTGAAACTATTAAAAGAGTATGGAGTGACTGTTTGTCCTTCGAAAGGAATACAAGTAGTACATAATGGTCGTAAAGCTAGTGTGAGGGTAAATGGACAACTGTGCGATTGGTTTTATATTAGGAAGGACTGAAGGCAAGAACGCGTTATTCCCTCTTGCATGTTTGATACATAAATGGACAAATATTTAAAAATGGCTCCTTTGAAGAAGCAGCTGTTGATTTTGGGACAGGGAAAGTACGTGGCCTGGCGTTTGCAGGTGCTAATGGCGTTACGGCAGGATTGGTCGATTGTTGGTGGGTATGATAAGCAGACTGGATACTGGCAGGAAGAGCATGATCCCTAAGTTCCACATGGATGAAGCAAAAGTATATTGTGTTCAAAGTGAATGTGCAAAAATAATATGCCATATTGTCTCAGATGAATAGGAGATAGAACAAGGTAATGGTCTTGTGTATCTTTAAAGTTTATCTATTGATGATGGAAAGATAGCCGAAATTGCGATTTGTATTTCTGTTCTTTTACCAACTGTGCCGTATCCATGCGAAACGTTGAGTAGCAAACTGAAAGTGGGTAACATTGAATTTCTGAGCAACATGTGTGGCGAAACACTAATAAACGGATTAGGTAATGAGTAGGTTTCCAAAGAATGTGTTGTCAGAAGAAACAGTCTTAGCAAAGAGTAAAAGAAATTCGCTGAGATGTTTTGGTCACGTTGAGAGAATGAATGATGAACGTTTGACAGAGCAAGTGTATTTGGGTACGATGAATGATAGCGTACCAAGAGGCAGACCAATAGAGGGATAGATTTAATCTGTGAATGAGGTATTAGGAAACAGAATTATGAAAAAATTCATTTCAAGCGTCGTTTGTTGTATAAACCTAGGCAAAATGTATATTCTTTTCTACTATATGAGACAAAATATTATACTCTGTACAAAATCATTGAAAAAAGAAGAATCTGATTGTTATATGATGCCTTCAGCATAGGATGAAATATATACATTATTCGCATGCGAGGATATAATGCATCTTTATTTTGAGGAATGTTCCAAATTATAGCAGCAGGATATTTTTGGGCACCCTATGCATAGGAAATTTGGACTATACTGTGTTCACTAACAGCTGCTCAGAGCTGCACTCCGCACATGATTATCTGGCACCGATAGGTATATGTGGTTATCAGAAGGAAAATCGCCATCAACTGTTCCGATTTTATCGCGGTGATCATGGTCCCTTGGAAGGTACACTCCAAAATTTTCTAGAGCGAAATAACGTTTCTCATTTTTCAAAAGGATTCTAAAGTATAGTGGATATGATCTATGATCAAACTGATGACTTTCAGGCATTGGAAGACAGGTAGAAGAATGTTCTCCTCCTATTCGTAGAAAATAGAAAAAGTTCAAAGAATGCACTGCTCTTTTGTACAGCCAGAAGGGTACTGATTCTTTAGGAAAGTCGATGAGAAGTCCTTCAAAATTAGTGTCATCGTTCATTGTGACCACGATAAATCCATTGGGATCAAAGTTATTTCCACCTGCACCTGATATCTAAACGAAAATTAACATTTATAAAATATCGAATCATTTCGCAATATCAACTCGAACCTTCAACAATTTTGGACAGTCAATGGTCGAGGAAAATGAAAGATGTATTTATGGACTCAGAAAACTGTTTTGACAGCAGTTTTCCGATGTGTTCTGGAACTCTTAATGCAAAAATAAACTTGGCACATAAAAATTCGACTCAAAAAAGAGAAAATTTGTCCTTGAGACGAAGATATTTATCAAGGAAGATTAAAGAAAATCAAGCTCTGTCTCAAACATCAAACGCCGAAAGATGTAACTAGCTGTTTCGTAAAAAATTACCTAATTAGCTGGAAATTAATTTTTTAGGGCCAAAAAAAATCATGTTTATGCTGGAAATTTCTACAGCTATATTTAAAATTCATATTTTAGGGTTTAGAGCTCGTTTTCCTGGTTCAACCATTCGACTGCTTTCTTGGAAATGCGTTTTCTCGGGCTATGAATATAACTTTTTGTCTACAGTAAACAATTTTCTTGGATATCCCATCATTTTCGTTAAAAAATCAACGGTTCCTTTCAAAATACATCTGGTAAGAAAGTTATATTCTATGTTTGAAGATCCGTTTTCGTGCCCTACGACTATTATTCTAAACATTGGTACATTTGTGTTGAATATTTCATATTTTCTTCAGGAAGACGAACTATTCGAATCTTGAATTAGTTTTCGTGTAAGAAATGTGTCTTTTCGAGTTTGATATACTATCATCCTAATACAAGGAAAAAATTTTGTTGAAAGAATACTTTTATGGTAAAAAATTCTATCATTTTGGTGTAAAATTGATCTATCTAGATTAAAATCTATTCTTTTTGTGAAAAATACAACTTGCTTGCTCAAAATTTAGCTGCTTGAGGTGGAAATTGATTTCTTTAAAGATAAACATAATTTTGTAACACTCACTGTATTGTGTGAATTATTTCTATTGGCTCGAATCTTGAAATGTTTTGCTCAAGATTCATATTTTTATGTTCAAAATCAACGTTCTCGTTGTAATGTTGAGCATCTTGTGAAACACGAGTCAATTTTGCCTATGAATTGAACAGTTAAAAGGAAAATTCGTTTCTTTGGCTGGAAAATTCTACTATTTCCATGAGAAGATCGTCATTGGTTCAGGAAATAAAGTTCCTTTTTTTGAAAATTCGAATTTCGTTGTTGGATATTTATAACATCATTTAATAAAATATTAGCTTACCCCGAAAAGGATTTGGCTTAATGGTATAATAATAATGATGAATAAGGAATTTCATTTTTGACATACCAGACAAATTTTCAATCAAATAATTGAAATTTCAACCTACGAATATGAATTTTCAACTTACCGTCAAGTTTTTTGGCGTTAGATATTGAAATTTAACAAATAACAGTTGAGTTTCCAACGAAAATGTTTACATACATACATACATACATACATACATATATGTGACGCGCGCCGAAGAAAGGGACCTTAGAGCGAAAACGCTGATTTCAGAGGAGAAGGGAAAGAACAGGCGAGAGCTGGACAGGCTTCAGCTGGAACAGCTGTTTTTAAATCGCAAACGCCTAAAAAATACGCGACAAAAAAATTTTCTGTTTACGAATAATGAAAAAGCAACTCTTAATTAATATAAAACGACCATAATCCTATTCTGATCGGCTGCCCTTGACGCACTCCTTCATTTAAGGGTTCATATAATGATGGTGGTTCATTACAGGGTGCAAGGTTACTTCCCTTATGTTTTTCTGACGCGCTTGAAAGAAAAACCAAAATCCCCTCTTGGGCTCCCCTACTATAATACATAGAGTTCTACTTCAGATTAACCTAGTTAAGAAGCTTTCAAATAACATTTCGTTCATGCTAATAGATAATAATCTAAGAAGTAAAATCCAGTTCGAAAAAATATGTTCCAGTCAGACAATGCAGTATTGTAACTTCTGGCTGGAAAGATCAAGAAATTTTTCACATCTAAGCACTTTATAAGCTTCAGGATGCAATTTTAGTAGAAGGAAGCATTAGGGTCAGGTAACGCTGTAAAGTTATTAGGAACTGAACTTATCAAGAGTCACTTTTAATTTACCTGCTTCAGGTGATTTGAACTATTTTTCCGTTCATTTTGATAATTGTCATTGTTAAGAGAATAAAGACAATCCAGTAAATCAACTTCGGGCTGGATTCATCGAGTGTCGCTCCAGATTCACCCAGTTGAGAAGCTCTCGGATAACATTTTTTTTATGATAATTTTTAATGGTCTACAGAGAAAATCATGCTCAGAAAGAAATGTGCCAATCAGACATTGCAGTATGGTAATTTCTGTCTGGATATATCAAGTCCCATTTCGGATATACCTAATTTAGAAGCTCTAAATTGGATTTCTGTTAATGTTGGAAATATCAATTCCACAGTATTTTAGAACTGAATTCATCAAGCTTCACTTTAAAATAACCTGCTTCAGATTATTTCAACTAACGTTTCGATAATTTCGATAATTGATACTCTGAAGAGAAAAATCCACGTGGAAAATTATATTTTAATCAAATAATCTGAAATGGTTACTTTCGATTGGTTTCATCGAGTGTCACTCCTGGTCAGAGTTGTGGCATTTTCAAAATTCAAAAATAGAAACGAAAATGAGAAGTTTTAGCCAAATAACGCATGATTGAAAAAAAGTTAAAAGGGGAAAAAGGTTCCTTTTTGGGAGCCGTACAAGATCGCTTATACAACTTCTTAAATTTCCTCTAAAATCTAAAATTCCTATATTGATCGCACAAAAAATTATGTCAGGCCGCGAAAGAAAGGACGAGTTCGTTATCCAGCCATTTTTGACCAATGGTTCTGGTTTTATTCATCAAAATCGCTTTTTTAAAAATCAAAAATGCATGTTTCCGCTCAAACTATGCAAGGTGCGAAAAAAAGTTAAAATAAAAAATTATCTATTTCACAAAGACCTATAAATTTTATATACATCATTTTTCCATAAGATGCCTAGTTTTTGTTTAAATCGAGAAAAATGTTACGAAAAATGAAAAGTTCCATTTTTGAGGAAAACTATGCGAGATATGAAAAAAATAAAAGAAACAAAAAATGCTTACCTTAAAAAGTCTACAAATTCATTGTTGATTATTTTTCGATAGGACATATAGTTTTCGTTTTGATCGTGATAACACACTTACAAAAATTGAAAATTCCATCTTCAAGCCAAACAATAAGAGATAAGAAGAGACATGTCATAGAAAAATTGTTCATCTTCAAAAGTTTCACAAGTTTATAATGAAATTCTTCCCAATACGGCGTATTTATTTTTGATCGTGTCAACGTTTTCTAAAAGATGAAAAATTCAATTTGCTAGCCAAACTATGCGAGATGTGAATATCAGTGGCGAGTATTGTAATAAGAATGTGTTCCTTAAGGCCAGTAGAGCCTTAACCAAACTTGATATGAGAAAACTTTTATCAAAAATGGAAAAAGAAAATCTAAAATCTTCATAGAAGTGGAGGTTTCCAGCAGTTTTGTAATATTTGCAATTCTGTGTATGTGTTACACTGTAAACTGCATCAAACATGTATGAAGCCGAGCGCGAAACGTGAGGTGAAAAAAAAACCGAGCGCAAGGTAAATACAGTATCGAGCGCGAAGCGCGAGATCCGTATGACGCGCGCCCTAGGCGCGCCCAAACTTGCAAGCGAAGTGAGCTCTCACCTTCCCAAATTTCCTTTGGAAAGTTTCTTCCTATACCTATTTGTTCGACAGTCCTTTACGTGACCATAATTTTGACATATTTAACATTTTTATTCTTATACTAAACAATTGCTATTTTTACCAAGAGGGGAACGTTTTATTTGAAGAATCCTAATTGCATTCGACTCCTCGAACAATTTTGCATAAGAATCCGTTTTGAAAAATTTTTCACTTTGATTAGGAAATGTGCAGTGAGCGTACAAACAAAGCGCGGAGTGTGTGTAGACTTACTGTGCTTGCGACGCAACTTGTTATTTTCATGGTGACGGCTTGTAACGTGTTACCCTCAAGCGCGCTGTGCCGCGCTTTGTTTGTACGCTTACTGAACATTCCCTTATCAAAGTTAAACATTTTTCAAGACGGATTCTTATGAAAAATTGTTCAAAGAATCGATTGCAATTAGGACTTTTTAAATGAAACGTTTCCCTCTTGGTAAAAATCGCAATTGTTTATTTCAAACGTTGATAACCTTTCAACAAATCAATTACTTGGTTCATCCTTTGCATCAAATTATTTCAGTATCAATAGTTCTCGAGTTACAGCGCTTATAGAAAAATTCGCCTTTTTTTTAATGGATAAAAACTTTTGATATAAGCAATATTTTGGTGTTAAACTTCGTGGAAGACTTTTTCTTCACATACACTATCGATGTACCAATTATGAAAAAAATCCAAAACTTTACCCTAAAATCCTGTGAATATGATTTGTTTCCTGCGTATAGTAACTTGGGGCCGGATCCACTGATCTCCCGAGGAAATCATGAGCAGAAAAAGTATTTGGTAAGAGAATATGGTATTGTAATCTCAAACTGAATACATCAACTCCTAGTTCAGTTTTTCCGTTTTTTAAACGGTTTAAACTACATATTATTCATGAAAGGGATTGGTTTCCGAAATGAGGTCCTCACATAAGAATGAGTTAAAAAATTTTCCGTATCTGCAAGATGCTTCAACCCTCACCTCAAAATGTATGTAGAAGCAGTATTCGGATTTGCACTTCTTGTTTAGTCGAGTCTGGGCTGTAGCTTCATTAAAGGCCACTCTAACGTGAAGGGTGTGTATACAATCCAGTGGGTTTGGTTGGCGTGGTCGGTCATTGAAAAAAAGATGCAGGGTCTCGAGTCTGGACAACAACCCCTCCAAGTCTACACTCGATGAGACGCTCATGAATATTACATCTTCTTATTACTACAGAATCCTTGTTTTTTTAGGGATGTGAAGCAAAAGATAAAACCAGTTTGAGAATAGAAAACGAACTTGATTTTAATCCTGTTGTTAAATTTAATTATGGAAATCCTGATATTCTTATCATGGAAAATGATGAAGGAAGTATCACGATCGCATTGAAAAAATCTGATTATGACAATAAAAAGATTAATTAACTGAATGATCAATCTCAATTTTAGGTCATCAGAAAAAAAAGGATTACCATGACGGAAAGTGGACCGAATGTTGTTGTTATCAGATGAGAATGAAACAGTTTTATTAGCAGTCAAAATGAAATTTTTTTGTGTTCTTACTCGGCTGTTATAACAAGGGCATATATACTACCTGAAATCCACAAAAATTACGCTCCATTAAGCACAATAGTTCCTGCTATTAATAATGCCATATATGATAAGCGATGGCTTCTTTCTTATCTTTTTCATTAAAACAGGAAACAGGTTATATCCCTCATAATTTCCAATAAAGTTGAAAATTTGTAAATGATTTAAAGTTTTTGAATATTCCTGAAGATCATGTTATGATATGTTTAGATGTGATTGAGATGTCAAAAGAAATATATAAAAGAGTTATTCGAGAAATGTCGAAATTGTTTGCAATTCCAATTTGTATATCGTACATTTTTTTATGCAAGGATTTTCAATGTGTCTAACGAAAAACGTCATTCAAACGGAGTTTCTGGAAAGAGACAATCCATATATTCAGATTTTTCTTTCCACAAATGAGCGTAGCGTGGAGAGTGTTTTGAGCATTTTGAACCGCACAAGAAAGAGAGAGAGAGAGAAAAAAAAATTTCAGCTATCATTGCTCCTTTGTGTGACTTCCGCTTCCTTTTCTTTCTCATTCTCTCACAAGCTTACCGTTTTCACTTCTCGACCTTTCCTATGCTTTTTTCTTCACTCCTCTAACTTTCTCTACTCTTGTCATCCATTCTTCTACAAAATTATCCTTAACACTTTTTTGCCATCCTCCCCTCTCGTCCTTTCCCCTTATACAACCATCCCATACATGCCCCCATGCCTCTTGCATTCATCCGCACGCTCTGCATTATCTCTTCTTATCCTACTCGCAATACATTGCTTCATATACTCATCTCCACCTAGCCATTCTTATCCATATTCTTTTCCCCATTTCCTCTCTAGATATTTTGGTGATCCTTTTCTCTTTATTACCTTAAACCATTTATTCTATCCTGAATCACATATCCTTTCACATCTATCTGTGATTTGCATTTATATATCTTTCTTTTCTAATGCAACTGTATCTATTGTGCTCCCTACTCCTATCAAACGATCTCTGAGAAATTCTTTTCTTTCTCAATCTCATCACGTTGTTTCTCCGTCCCTGTTTCTTCATACTTCTTCCTCTTGATAACACTTTCAGGCTAACTCTCCCCCCTTTCCTTTTTTGAGTTTCTCTCAAAATCTCCATGACACCTTACCTGTCATTGTTCTCAACCTATCTCTTTCAGCCTTTTCTCTTACCATATACCCGGGGTTCCCATTCTACCTCTAATGTTCATCTAATATTTTGATCTTGTATTTTCCTTTCTCTCTTTTCTTTCCTTCTATCCCCTTATTTCTGCCTGATAGCTTAATACTAACCACAAGCCAACGCATCAAACAACCTCATACTTATCTTCCTATCCTTGTATATTCTTTTTGTTCCATTGCACACATCTCCCCCCCCCTCTCTCTCTCTTTCTCTCTCTCTCCCCACACTATCCTCGCCTACACTATCCTCGTGATATCCGATTGTTTCCTGAAATATCTCCTTACTTTTTCATTTTCGCTGTTACACCATAAACTTCCCCTTATGTCTCCTTAGTTCCTTATGTCCTCTCATTCTTCATTTTTACATATCCTCATATTCTCCTTCCACTCTCTTTACTTCTACTCATTACCTCTTCCTTTTACAACTTCGCTTGACCTTATCAAACTCTGCCTCGTGGTCTGTTTGCCCTCCACCCTTCTTTTATTCCCTTCAGCCACTGCTCACTTCTTCCAATTCCACACCTTTTTCTATTATCGCTCAATTCCTTTAGAATTTCCTCATTTTCCCGTAGTTCCCTCACTTCCCGTTGATTCTCAATATTTCATCTTACACACTATCATTCCCTTTAACTTCACATTTGCAATTTTCCTTTCCGCCTATTAATTCTCCTCCTTACTTCTTACTTGCTTTTCCTGGTTCCATTTCCCTATATTCTCTCGCATATTTTATGAGTTCCCCTTGATCTAATTGATTTCCTATTACTTACCCGCACATCCCTTCAATTTTCTGTCTTTATATATTAACAGCTTCCCATTCGCCTTTACCTGATCCCCCTAATATTCCTTCACTTTTCCCTTCCACCTTTTCCAACCTTTCAAATAGCATTCGCTTATTTTCCTTCATTCCTCCTCACCTTCTCACACTCGCTCCTACTCCCTTTACATGAATTCAATTACTTTCCTTTTGTTCTCCCTGGTTCCCTCTCATTCTTCATTCCTGCTGTTCGCTTCTCTTCATTCAGTTTTCTTTTGTCATCGTCGCAATAAATCCTTAAAGTTTCTATTATATCTTCTGAGTTCTCCTCATTCCTCTTTATTCCCTCACATCTAACTTCACTACTCCTCATTTCCCGTTTTCGCCTATCCAAACATTCTCATTTCCCTCCCCTCAATTCCCCTGTTCTTCTCTCTCCCTTCCCCTACTTTCCCATTTTTGCTTCCAATTTGGAAACTCCTAAGAGAAGAAATCGGAGAAATAATATTTCGAAATATAAACATGGAATATTTTTCAGTTACGAGAAAAAAGGTGACCAAATTGTTGTAGCTTCAGCTAAATGGAATTTTTCTAACAAGATTGTTGAGTTTTGATGCAATCTCTCCCAAGAAAGATTAGAATCCTTACTCACGAAGAAATGATATCTAACCAATAATAGTTTTATTTTGAACTACAGTAATGGCAGATTGAGGGATGTAAAGAGAATGAAGGTAGGTAAGAAGAAAATATAGCAAAATAAAAAGGACGATGCTAGGATTTTTGATAAAAAAGGGAAATAAAAGGTCAAGCGGAGGGTCAGAGTTGAAGAGGATGAAAGAAGATGTACGAAAAGTACGAAGTGATGGTTATACATGTGTTCTAAATAATCTGTCAGATGAAAAGATTTTTGGAAAGAAAGGGGTACACTAGGATCACAACAGATAAAAAGAACATTGTTGGAATGGAGCGCAATTTGAATGCAGAAAAGAAAAAGATAGGACAGTTAAGAAAATAGATAAAAGTAACAAACAATTAGGCAAGGAGCTGGTAGTAAGTGACGATATAAGAATCGCAGTGGATTTGATGTTTGGGATGAAACCTTCAAACTTGAGAGATCCGTTCATATAAGGGAAAGAATATAAGAAACACAGCTGGAGTAACAGGTCAGAGGTAAGATATAGTTAAGAGTCTAAAAAGGATGGTAGAAGAAGAATTCCCCGGAGATTGTGTTCAATGTGCTAGTAAAGATGCAAGTAGGATATGAAGCAGAGACATAGTGATGAAAAATGAGATAATATAAAAAGAGGATGTCAAACAGAGGCTTGGAGTAGTCTAAAGGACATCTGTGAGCATGATGAAAGACAAAGAGGGTTAGAGATTGAGATATATCAGATGGGACTGGAGTTAACTATAAGGAATTAGTAGAAATAGCAGAGAAATAAATCAATCGAAATATAAGAGGTGGTTGAGGAAACAAAATATAAGCAAAGGTATAAGATGATGAAAAAGGAAAAGATACCAAATTGTTAAAAAAAAAGACAAAGCGATAAAAGATGAACCATGATAGCCAGATTCAGATCATGATAAAATTGTTCAACAGACATTAACTGTGATCCGCCTCTTAAAATAAGATTAAGAGACGATCGGCCAAAGAGAAACCTCTTGTTAAGAACCCTCGTTATTTTCAAGGACTATTTACGGAAAAATGGGGAAGAGTGAAGGAAAAAGAAAGACAGGGATGTCAAAGACGCAAATCGTGGATACCAATGTCCGCGGATATAATAAAGATGGCAATATAGTACTCATAATGTAGAAGTGGAGTCTCTGCAAGGATGCATTCCGATCTTCTCACGAGCAGCAGAGAGAGGATCTTGGATACGTTGCTGAAGAGAAGAGAAGAGTAGAGTAGAGTAGAAGAGCGTCGTACACGTCAGCCTCTCACTCACGCTCGGGCACCGAGACAAGCCCTTACTAATGGAGGAAATAAATTGCGGATTAAATCGTAGCCTGGCTACTTTATAAGGCTGCTTACTCTCTGCCAAGAGGAGGTGTGCATGTGTGACGCCATGGGACCTCTCCTGACACAAGCCATGGTCCACCTTGCCCGTCGAACGTCCTCCTCTCTCTCCCCAGGCGCGGATCTTCAGAGTGACAAATCCTGCGACCACTCCCTCCCCTTTTCACTCCTCCACTCCACCACCCACTCTAGGATATTCTGGCGTGACTCAATTTTCTCCTTTTTTACTGAAAATGCGGAAAATGATGAAAAATATGTGATCTCATAACAACATGTAAGGACCCATATATCTGCTACATTCCACAACCTATTTGCGACAGTCTCATCTTTTACATGCTAATTTGGAGCAAAAGTGAGCAAGGACAATTGATTTTCCGTATCAGAAATCCTTTATCGTCTTTGAACTCAATATTTTTAAACAGAAGATAAAAGAACACACTTTTGGAGTAATGTCTTCTGTTACTCCATTGTCATAATTGCACAGTATTAGAAACTTAGAAATGATACTGATCTGTTATAATAATTAGTAATTTTTTGGTTATTCAAATATAAGGAGGTTACAACTGTAAGTAGGTTATTGAAATTCCATAATTTATATTGTTCTCTCATTTTATATTTTTCTTAACATTTTGTAGTCTCTTATATCTAGAACTCCGAAACCTCAAAAACCAAACATAATCTCTACAAAGAATAGCTAGGAAAAATCTTTGAAATGGAACTTCAATTTTCTTTAGAAAATAATATCTCTACTCATGATTTCTATGTCTTGGGAAGGAAAATCTTTGTTTAACAAAATTTCTATATAAAGATTGTTAATGTGGTAAGTGTGGATTGTATGATACTTATGATGTAAATGTAGCTATTTTTCGATGCACAAGTTGTCTTGAGACCTTCATAACCTTTACAGTTCTGATGAAGCTATAATAATACAGTAAAATTCATTAACAATTACCAAATAATCATCGTTTATTTCAAAAACCAAAAAGCTCAAGACTTATGGCAACAAAAAATCCAACTTCAATTATGTTTAGGAGTGTTGATCTCCAAAATGAGAAGAATAGTATGTCATTGCAATTATTATATTTACCTTATGCTTCCAAAATTGAGGCAGTCTAGATTTGAAAGAGTTAGTACAATTTTGAAGAAACTGAGCTATAAAAATAATTGATAATGAAAGAAAAAGTTTGTTTAATACAGACAGAAGAAACATAATTTAGATGAAGGCAAGAGCAGGAAGTGTCCTGTTTGTACATAATGATGACGTCCACAAAATAGTGAGCGCGCCAATTTCAAGATTTCAAGATCAGCTTTATATTGATGCAGTAATGACTTTCTATTATTATAAAAAACATGTCGGCGAAAGCTTTTCCAACTTTATTTTTCTCTTGATGTAAGACTGGAATTTCATTTTAGAGAGAATAGTGTTCAGTATCAACGTTTATTTTATTGAGAAGATTGCAATGAAGAAAGTTATCAAAATTCAATCCTAAAATTTCCTTCTAAAGAAAAATCTCTCTGTTACGCAAACACATTCTCATCACCTGTTATGCACGCGGCTCGCTTTGCTCGCAAGTTTAAGCGCGCCCACAGCGTGCGTCTATAGAATCTCTCGTTTCAATGCATCTCGCGCTTCGCGCACGGTCATGCATTAAGGACGTGCTACGCGGTTTGTCTTTGTACTTCCTCACATTCGTTTATAGATCTTCTGGGAGTGAATAAAACAGCAGCTCTGTAGTTTGATGATTGTCAATTCTTTTTTGTTGAAGCTTCTCCGGCATTAACAAATACATTCGCATCGCGTGTCTCGTGCTTCGCACACGATTACAATTTGTTCGGAACGACTAATGTAACAAATATTTTATGTGCTAATTCATGTACCTTGACCTAGGCCTGTTTTTTTAAATGTTGCAAAACAAAGCATATATTTCATATTTCATGATGACATATTATTGTTGCAACAAAAGTGTTTCAATCCTTTCGTTTTCATGAAAATAACACTCCCTGTACCTTTTTCGAATAAAGAATTTTTCATTTTATCACCTTTCTCGTATCTCATATAGTTTTTTCCGATAACTTGACGTTTTTCTTCGAAATGTTTTCTGCTATTGAAACAAAAACTATGCTCTTATTAGACATTTTTCTTCTATCCCGCAGACTTTGGCCACAGAATAGATCTTTTCATTTTCAATATTATTTTTACCAATGAAACAAGAACCACATGTATCGAAAAACAGTTGAACACAAATTTGTAGAACCTTTTCCGTTGAACAATTTTTGTAGAATCACTTTCTCCTGTATCTCTTATAGGTTGACCAAAGAATTTAATTTTCAAATTCTGATTATTTTATTTCTATCAAGGGGTTGACTCGCCATAGGAATGCGCCGTGTCAGTTTTGTGAAGGATGGCGGGAATTGAAACATTGGCGCCACTAGCGTGACGCCTTAGATTTGAATGGAAGCTTGTTAGAATAATGGCAGATTTAATAT
>WSXT02170233.1:0-23048 GCA_011762715.2 Neuroterus valhalla | reverse complement strand
GTTGTTTCCGGAACCTAGGTTATGAATTTTTAGCGAAAAAGTCAATCTTCCACCAAAGAGTTCAGTTTCCTTCGAATTTATAAAATTTATGAACTCAAAGCACGATCTCGTAACAAGAAGTTGGTATTTGATCAAAAATATTAAGTTTCTACCAAGATGATCAATTTTCCATACAAAAAATATCAATTTTGAACAAAGAACATAAAATTTCGAATCTTTAACGAAATCTTTCAGTTTTAGTGCTGAGCAGATAAATTACCTGCAGAAGATTTGATTTTTTTAACCCTTACAAATTATCTTTCAAATTAAAAAGTTACTATCCTACTAGATATTTCGAAATTAAGATTATTATTTCAGAAAGGCTAGTTATCTGCAAATCTCGACATCTTTGTGTTTATTATACCCTAGTTGACGTCACGAAAATTGGTAACAAATTAAAAAATTTATTTCCAACCAATGAGTTCAATTTTCTATTACGATATTCAAATTTTACCTCAAAATATGAATTTTTGAGAAAGAAGGTGACTTTTGACTAGATCGAATTCCAAGCTAAAGACTTACGAAAACATTCCAGTGTTTAACTATATTTTTCCTAAAAAACTGCATTTCAAAACAAATTTCGTGGATATTGTTGTTAAACTTTATTCAGAAGTTCTTATTTGAATTATGGATGTCTGCAGCACTGGAATTTTTAATCATAGGTCTTGCTGTAACGACAAATAGTTTTGGACAGACAGATGCGGTTTTCCATCAACGTTAATTTAGTTTGATTCAGATCTTCACCCTAATGAGGATAGCCTATTAAAAAATTTAGGAAGTCATAAATTACGATATAAGCAAAAATAATGGTTTTCAATCAGAATACTGAAAAAAAGGATAATGACTAGACGAGAAAATACCATTTGACGAAACAATACAGCAGTTTGGATCCTCGCCCACCTAAACATCAGAAAAAACGAACAAGCAGACACTGGCTAAATATGCTACATCTATATTAATTGTAGAATACTACTCCAAACTAACATTAGTTGATGCAAAAACCTCCGTTAAACGATCGGTCACAAGCATCTCGCCCAGGACACAAAAACCCAAATTTTGATCAGCGTTTAGCTATATCAGAATTAGCTCAAAACTACCTGATTCATTCCAAGGAATCCTTAGGCAACCTACGCATGTCCAAAAAAACAATTAGGTATCTCAAGGAACCAAATTGTTTAACCTCATATAGCAATTTTAACCAGAAATCATACGGTCATTGAACCTGTTATCGAAGAGTAAACAATCTTTTTGTTTATTCAATGAATCTTCTGTCAAACAAATAGGACTTATCGTTGGACTCTAACGACCCAGATGTGGATGCGCAAGAAAAAAACAATACCTTCAAATCGAAGAACTAGAAACTTGGTTGAAAGAACGGTAACAAGGCCATAGTAGAGGAATTAATCAGAAGTCATTATAAATAGAATGCAAGAAAAGCGTGAAGAATTGATAGTCTTTATCCCTGAGAATAAAAAGTTGTGATATGGAAAAGAAAGACGGAAGGAAATCCATCAGAACTAAGATAGGGATGAAATTTGCCTAAAGAATCTAAGGTCATGTTGTAAGATTTATTGAGAAAATCCAAGTTAGACTTTTCTTCAAAACAATTCTTTTCTGTTTTCTCAATACACACCACCTCAGAAAATATGTGTCTGAAACAATTGGGTTCGATATGTAGGGTTTCAATTGAATCTCATTTCATTATATTTTAATCACGTTTATGGTACAGCATCAAATGTTCAGCTATATAACTATGTTTTTCTTTCAGAGTGTTTAGTATATTTTTATGTTCTTCCAACATTATGTGGAGAGAGCGTTCGAGTTCTCCTAAATGAGTTTTGTTACAGCTACAAGTGATTCCATATACTGTATTGCACTAGTCTAAAACGTCTTATTTGCCTCTCAACTCTTAACACAGTGTCGATTTGGAAACCTTTTAAAAGTCTTCCAATATTCTGTGTAATGTTGCCTAGATAGATGATTGAAATATATAAACCTTGTTCCTTTCTTTGTTGCAGGACATCCACACTTCTTCAACCAACTCTCTTGTGGTCTGGACCTTGTCTCCATGGCTGGTGAATGGCTTACTGCAACTGCAAACACGAACATGTTTACATACGAAATCGCTCCAGTCTTTATTCTTATGGAACACATCGTATTACAAAAAATGCGCGAGCTTATCGGCTGGAACTGTGGTGACTCGATTCTTGCACCCGGGGGATCCATCAGCAACCTGTATGCTTTCCTCGCAGCGAGACATAAAATGTTCCCTCAGTACAAAGAACGAGGTCTTGCTGCTGTAGGCGGTCAACTTGTCATGTTTACGTCTGATCAAGTAAGACTCGATCTAAATAGTTGTTGTTTTTTTGGGACCAAGAGAATAATTGATTAAAATGTATTTCCTGGATGGCAAATGATGTACTTTAGCCGAAGGAGACCTTACTGATGTAGAGAAGATCTCCTCGTTGTTGAGAAATTTTTATCCACATTGGTCATTAGAAATTAGTTTCTTCAGCAATTGATAAAAGTACCTTTTTTGTGAAAATTATGATGGTCTCTGATTCCTTTCTCATTTGGGACTTGAAATCGTTATTAGGTCCTTCAATTTATATTATTGCAGGGAAATAAAAAATGTTGACATCGATGAACTAAAAATTTCCTATTTAATGGTTACAAATGCCAGCAAACGTTTCTGTAATATACAAAGAACGTCTTTAGTGTGACCAAATAACTTAAAAAAACGTTTGATGCTCAATCGACTTTTATTGCATGAAGAATCTTCTCCTTATCATTGAGGTGTTGGTCTTAAGCATGTCATTTCAGATCTATAACATCATTTTTAGTAGGCAATAGAGCATCGACGGAAAATAGCGCTTATAGAAAAAGCAACAATAGCACCCTTATGCAACAGACCTAAACTAATTATTGTCTTTAATTTTAATTTCGATTCAATCTCTTCCTTCTTTCTTACTAAACCAATTTACCAACTTTATTCAGAAAGCGCCCAATTTATATGTATTCCTCTCATGCTGCTCTTCACAGAAAATGCCCAATGGAAATGACTTTCATTTCTCCTTTACTATGTCTTATTTTTTTTTTGATGAGAGAAAATGCAACTACATACATTCGAAGATCACCTGCAGGGAAAAACCACTCCCGTATCTTGTTTTGTTGAAGCTCACTTTCTTCTTCTGATTTTGTATCTTTACAGTGCCATTACTCTGTGAAATCTTGCGCTTCAGTTTGTGGATTGGGTACTGACAACTGCGTCATGGTGCCCAGCGATGAACGTGGTCGTATGATTCCTTCGAAGCTTGAAGAATTAATTCTTGAACGCAAAGCAAGAGGGCATATACCATTCTTCGTGAATGCAACTGCCGGAACAACAGTCATTGGAGCTTTTGATCCCATATCAGATATTGCTGACATCTGTCAAAAATACAAATTGTGGCTGCACATCGACGTAAGTTTTCTTTCATTAACTTTATCGCTCTGCAAAATCATTCTGCACGTTGAAAAAGTTTTTTATTGTTCGATTCGGAACGATTTAATAAAATAATATCACATACAATATTTAATACAATATAAAGATTTAATCATTTCATGAATGATTAGTACAACTTTGAATAATTTATTATTTATTTGCTTCATTTTGATACTCGTTTTTATATGTATATCAATATTACTGAGACTAATGGTACGACATTTCTTGGAATAAATAGTTTTATTTACTGATTGCATAACCCGAAATCCTTTAGAGACAGCATGCAACGTTTTGAAATCTTATTAGATTTTAATATACAATATACACTATAGAAGAACAAAAGACTGCTACAACATCCTTAGATTTTTCTGATGCAAATCATCCTCCAGATTAAGTGTGCGATAATGCTGTTGTTGAAGTTCCAAATTAGATCAAGAATTAAAAGCTCATAGAATGAATTTCTTAGGTTTTGGAAGTGAATTTCAATGTTGGATGATAGAATTAAAAGAAATGAAGTATAGAATAAAGTTCATGAATTAGTACATCAAAAAACGTATCAACAGCGTAACGTGTACAACCCGAAATTTCAGATTAACATATATTGAAAGCATTAGATCTCAAATTTTGCATCACCGTTTTGGATATCATGGCAGATATGGGTCTTCTCATTAGTGGTACAAAAGATTGTCCATTAAAAACACCATCAAATGTGATGCGATCTGAAGAGAGACCCCTAAACGGCCAAACGTAATTTTAGAGGAGAAGCACGAGAAGTGGCGACGCGACGGACCGATAGGACTCTCTCGAACTCCAATGTTCAAACGCTTGTACTGAATAAATTATTATTGATTGAATTTTTTAAACTTTGACACCTCAAAGAGCAAGTTTGAATCTTCTTTGAACATTAAAAAACAGAGAATCCATTTTTGGACGCTTAGGGGTCTTTCTTCAGATCGCGTCACAAATTTAGAAGTAGTTGGACCCAATGAATGTAGAATAGCTCTTTTTATGGGGTCTAAGGGTCTTTTTGTATCAGATCCAATAAAAATTCTATATGTCTTGTATACTCCTCAAACTGAGGTCCAAAGAAATGTACGTGTCACATCATGTGGAGTGACAATATAACTACGAGGAATTCGAAAATTTTGGATGTGGTCTTCGAAAGCTGAATAATTTTTGACAGCATATCACTAGGTAGACAAGGAATCAGAAACTATATTGCTTCAGTTATGATCTATACAATAAGTAGGAACGTTAAATAATGAAACTACTGATCTGAGTCAACAATTTTGCTTGAGAATTTTTGAGGCACCATCAATCCCAGCTCAATGAGAATTAGTTCTAATTAGATCTGTTCTAATAACAGCATTAGGATTAAGGAACTTGCAACCATGCATCAAATAATTTTGCGGAGATTTATTCTCTAACGTTGGATTAAGTAAATCATCTCTCAATTGTATCAAAAACACAAAAGAAACTATTTTTTTCAGTTTCTTATTAGCTTTTTCTGAATCGAGATAATATTTTTCAAGTGTAAAAAAGTCCTTGAACGAAGTTGTAATTTCATCTTCATGATCGCTATTGTCCATCAGAATGGTGGCATTCCCTTCTCGGCCCTGCTTATCAGAGTATCGTTGCTTTTATCAGTAGATCAGTTAGTGGATTTAATATATCCAACAATAACCCTATCAGACTAAAAAATTGGCTCAGGTGTCACTATGTTATCAGAAAACGAAATCTTTTGTCTAAATTCTCAATTTAGGTCTCTGATAGTAAATATAAAATTTCACGTGTTTTATGATCCGAAGAACATGATTTCAATTGCTTTGAACTATCTTAGGATTGTATTTTCCCTGAAACGAAATACATCTGAAACCATCTCCGGAATCTTAGGTTTTGGAATATTCATGATTCCATGGTCTTCGTAATCAGAATTTGGATGAAATTCTACCCTGGGTGTTTGTTTAAAGTTATTATGTCAGTATTTTTCATTTCTTACATTGTAAAGTCTTTTGTAAAGTCTCAATCAATTCCGTTAAATAGTTTTATAATATTAAAATTTGGATTTTTTTAAAATTCTACAACATTCTTCGAAAGGCAGGCTAGAATTAAAAGTGTTAAATTATTTCTAATTTCATTAGAAAAATTACTTCAAAATTTCAAATCGGTATGGTTGTTACCGATCTCTAATTGTCCTAATAGTATTTCTATATTTTGGTAGAGATAACTGATAGTATGTCTTGAATTACCTATTTTGAATATAAAGTTTATTGAAGTTTGTTCTACTGATCAAAATGTTATAAGGATGTACCTTTCTTCTCCTATACCTCGTCAAAAAATCAATCCCTTTTAATACAAAATTTAACTATAAACGGATCCTTGGAAAATCCGGCAATCCTACAGATAATTATCATGCTGCACTCAAATACTTCTCTCCTAACAAATAAATTTTACATAATTCATCAATGATCATACAATCGCATAAATTGTATTATTAAAGTCAACCCTTTTCGTCGCTTATTACATAACTTTTCTGTACGTTAAATTATAGTTCCTCTATGTAGTTATGTAAAATTTACATGATTGTTTACTAGAAGAGATTTTGAAGCTAGAATATAAAGGAGTTCATGTTTTGTTATTCAAATCTTGTACTTATGCAGCCGTTAAACCCGAAACCTAAATGTCAAACGCGCCTGAGCCTTAACTTTAATAATAAACGTGAGAAGCAACAGGCTTTGTCCCAAAATCCTTGACAATCTGAAGGGAAATTCAGAAAATCCTGATTGTCCAAGTCCGTCCTCTGTCAGTTTGTCACACATATGCGTTACAATAAAAAAATGTTTTCAACTAGTAGTTTCATTGAAAGTGTGCTTTTGAAAGTTTTTTAAGATTTTCGACTGAGAAAAAACCTGTTGTATACCTAGTAAATCGTCTTTGGGAATAAATCATTATTGTTTTAATAACCGATAACTATTTCTTGAAATCTATATTAGTATTTTGGGCAAGGGCCGCTAGCTTTACCTAAAATTATTCTGGAAATTGCTATTTCCTTTGAAGTTGAATTATTTTTTACTAATGAAAGTTATCTTGTAGAATGTCCACATAGCCTCGAAGTGTTCAAATATCGTGAATCTTAAACACACAATTTTCCTATAATATTGTAGGATCAATTTTTCGAAAAAAACCGAACCTAATTGGAAACTGTTTATGTCCCTACATCGTATTCAAATTAAAATAAGTATTGTTTTACAATGCCTGTTATCGATGAAAACTGTTAACATAACCTACAATCGTTCAAAAATTTAGGATCTTTGATTTCTCATTGTATTTGATGAAAATTTTCAGTTTTAACTACAATTAATATTGTTTCGAATCTTATTACTTTCTAATTGAACAACGGTGAATTTGTAACTCTAATCTGTACTCTTTTATCTGCGGTTAGCAGTCATGCAGCTTCAATGTGACCATGAACTGAAATCGTTAGAAAAAGTTTTATGTCCTCTGAAATGACAAGAATTTTTATGAACAGTACTAATTTTCTGATTGAAATACTAACCAAATTCAAGGCTATGAATTCAATAATCCTGGATGATAATCTAAAGAATCGAGATTACGGCAAACAAGTTTACAACGAGAAGCTCTAAAATACTTTAACAAACAATAGTTTCGAATTGTGTCTCCCCTTCGAAATTTAATGATTTTTGTGTCGAATAACTGATTTCCGATGAAAAGTATAAACATAATATTCAATTGTCCCCTTAATGTGAATCGCCCTCTAAATCTTGCTTATAATATTTTTCCCTAGCTAAAAATACCGATTCTCAACAGAAAGCACTAATTAACTAACTGACTCTTAAAAAATTACGAATCTTCTTCCAGTTATATAATGTTGATTTGAGGATATGTAACTATCCTTGGTGGAAGACCATCGCTTGACAACAAATTGGCTAAACTTGACAATCTTATTAGAGATATAATTTGCTTTTTTGATAGATGTTTTAAAAATACCGGTTTGTCATAAAAAACACTGACAAAGTGTACAATCGTTGGGAGATTCTCAATCTTGTTCCAATCATGATTTTTGTTCTAAAATACCAATTCTCGGTGTCAAAGGCTAATCGAATGTGAAGATTGGGAAAATTATAAATCCTTCAAATATACGTGGAATATAACGCAACCAACAAACGTTGGAAGTTATAAATCTTTTTCGAAACATAATTTTGTATGTATCAATTATACGAATTTGTAACAAATAATACTTAAAGAATCCAGAGTTGCTAAGATTTATCATCTTGTTTAGATTATAGTTTTTTTTCTTGAAAATACTAATTGAAGTCTTAAACGCTAACGCAACATATAATTATTGAAATACGTGCGTCTCCTTCAAGATCCATTCTTTTTTTATGCAAAAATAGGAAACATCATTTCGTGATGCAAAACGTTAACACCACCTGAACTTGTCTACTAGCTATGTACCTTCAAAATCTGACAAATCAATATCACCTGAAACTATTCAATGATGACAAATCCTGTTCGAACTATAATAATCGCGATTTCAAAATTCAAACTTTTTATATGTGAAACGCGAACATAACCTTACATTTGAGTAACCTATGAATCTTATCCAAAATCGAAATTCTCATGTATTAAAAATATACCAATTTTTGACGGTAAACACTCACCTAGTGTAGAATTGTTAAAATATTTCTAATCTTGTTTAAATTACAATGTTCCTTGTTTTTGAATATCAACTTTGTGAGTCAAAAGCTAATTTCACCTAAAATTGTTCTTTAAACAGGAGAATAGTATTTTATTCTCGTTATAGGTCAGACTTTACTTTCTTCACCTTTTCATTCGAAGTAGTCGAATATGCATCATTTTATAAGAGACAACTCAATAAGGGCTCACTCTCTTTCACGATTATATATGCATTTGGCTTTTGATTGCATTCTTGTTGTTTCAGGCGGCTTGGGGTGGTGGACTGCTTCTATCCAGAAAATATCGACATCCTCGATTGACAGGAATCGAGCGGTAAGTTTGAAAAACATGTGTTTCACTTATGGCAATTATTATACTTGAAAAAAAATGATTCCTTTGCCTATTAAAACGAGCCATGGATAATTTCTATCTTTTCCCAAAATAACTGCGAGAAGTTGAAAAGGTATTGAATGAACCATAAATCTGGTTCTATTTTAATATCAAAATTTATCAACAAATAGTTGATATTCCAACACCAGGAAGATTGTCCAATCAAGAACAACATTATTTCACCCGGAATGTTGATCCCAATCAAAGGCGATTTTCCCACAAAGAAGTTGAATAGCCAGTCCAAACATGTGATTTTTTTACATAAAAGACTAAATCCGTCAAATTCAAACTAAAAATGAATTAGTCAAATTTTTAATGGTTTTACTATTACATTTTTCGTTGAAAATTTATATTTCTTGGCCTAAATTCAACAACAGATAAATAGATGAACTTATTTGTTAAAAATGCATATTTTTTATCGAAAATCAGTTATTTTGAATAAAAATTTAATTACTCAATTCTTAATTGAACATAATCATTTTTGGTCAAAAATTGAAACTGTTTTGTGGAAAATTATTTCTGTTCTTCTTTTCAAACAGAGAAGAATTTTCAACCAAAAAGTTGAATTATCGACAAGATAATTGGACCTTCAACCAAATATTTACACTTTCTTTAAAAATTGTTCTATTTGACCATAGAAAAAAAAATTCAATTCTGAAAATAAATATTTTTCAGAAAGTATGTGAAACCAAATAATTGAATCATCTCCTCTCGATTAAAAAATCAAAAATTCAAATTGAAATTGTATTTTTGTTGCCTGTGAAATCTTTCTTGGTTGAAAATTCAACTGTTTTTCTGAAAAACGTTTTTTTTTCTTGTTGAACTCGAATGTTTTTCCAATACGAATTAGGAATGTTTTTTTAATAAACCATCGGTTGTTATATTTTTTAGAAATAATTTTTTGTCTTGTTTCGCAAATTATTTTTTAATGGATCTTACTATTTCTGTTCCGAATAATACTGTTTTTCTTTTTTTGTTTAAGAAAGAATGTATTTTGCAAAAAATCTATTGATAATAAAACTTTTTGGTCGGACAGAAATGTCATTTACAACCAAAAATAGAGATTTTAAACAAATCAGTTCATTATCCAAACAATCTGTTAGATTCTAAACCACAGAAGATAAATTTTGAATGAAAAATTTCAAGCTTAACCAAACAAGGTTTGAATCTCAAATGAAAAAACAGTTGGATTCAACTGAACAAGGAATATTCAGAAACCAAATTTTTGCCCGCAATGTAAGAGGGAATTCTGATCCCAACTGATGCATTTTGATTAGAAAAAGAAGAAAATATCCACCAGAAGAGATAAAATTTTGGAACGAAGCTCTGATTCAATTATTTATCTATTTTGATGGAATTTTGAATTTTTTTGTTTGGAAATGGGACTTTTCGATTGAGAACTGATTGATTATGGTAAAAAGTTAGACTCCTTTGTTATGAATTAGTTTTTGGAGTTAGAGAAGCATCTCCTTGGTTGGATATTCAACTATTCTATTTTCAGTTAAGAGTTGGTGTATTCTTGTCATTTTCAAAGAAAAACGACTATTCTGTTGAAGGATTCAAGTACTTGGTTGGTAATGAACTTTTCATTTGAAATTTTTCAATTCTTCCAATTTTTGGTTACTTCCGAAAAATCTATTTGGTTAGAATATCAACTAATTATTGAAAATAAGTCGTTCTGGGTTCAAATTTAATCGGTTGCGGTCAGGTTTGATCTTCTTTGTTCAATATTCGTCTTTTTGGTAGAATTCCAATGTTAATAATTTGATATTCAAATCTCATCTAGTCAAACAATCCACCATCACGTGTTCTGTGGATAATTCATATTTTTTGGTTGAAAACGTAACTACATGGTTGGCAGATGAAAATTAATTTCTTCTGTTGAATATCCATTTTTGTGCTTGATAATTTAAATATTTTTTTTCGAATATTTCGTTTTTGGGTAAATATAACTTTGTATCATTTAAGCTACGGATCTTCTTCGGATGAAAAATATCAGTAATTATATTTTTTGTTGAGAATTATATTTTTGGATAACAAATCAATTTTCCTTTCGAATTAACTTTCTTAGTTTAGTCGAAATTTTCTTTTTCCGTTGATAATTTGTGTATTCTGTTGAAAATATCTCTTTTAGTAGTTTTTTTATTGTTTATAATTAGAAACTTTTGGTTAAGGATTAAGGTGTTTCTCTGTTCAGTTCGTCTTTTTCATTTGAAGTATCAACTGTACCATATTTTCTGTAAATGATTCGTATTTTTGGGTAAAAAATTCATTTTCGTTTGACTTCTATGGTGAATACTTTCTCCCGGTTAGCTTGCCATTGTTTTAGTTAAAAATTTCACTTCCTATTTCACATTTAATAACTGTGTAAAATTTGTTCCCTTGTTGTTGAGAATTCACTTTTTATTACAAAAATCTGCGTATACTGATTATGGTTCACAATATTTCTGATATGATGGAAAATCCATATTTCTGTTTGCAAATTCATCTTGTTTAGATAATAATCGTGTGCTTCTTGCTGTATTGTCAGAGATTCATCATTTCAATTATAAACTAATCCCTCTGATCAAAAATTGAACTATTTCGTTGATAGGACGTTGGTACATTGATTCTTGGACTTTCTTGATACGTTGGTTCTGGCCTGTCAATATACGAGACATATGGGTGATTTCCTGATTCTCATTTACATAAAAAATGAGCTGTATCTATTCCAGCATCAATCTGAGAAATTTTTGCTGAACTTTCAGAGTTCTAAAGAAACTTAAAGTCTTTTAGAGAGTCATGAGAGTTTTCGAAGCTCCATTCAATTTTAAAAGTAGTGTCAGTATTAAGGGTAGAAAAATCTCTTCACCGAAGTACGCAAGCACTTTCTATAATCGCGGTTTATGTTGACGATCCATTATGTCTTGACTGACTTCAGTTTCCCTAAGATTGCCCCGACACCCTCGCTCATTCTCATGTAAAGCTGTTTTCCTGTGAGTCGGTCCAACCGATTCCACCTCGCGCCGCCACTTCGAAACCACTGTATTGATTTTACTCCCAAAGCCCGCTGTACTCTCGCAATGTATACTTACTTTTCGATGAATTCCATCAAACTAAGCCCTAATAAACTATAAAACGCTGAGCTTAGGCTACATTGACGCATCCCCCATTATAGGGTTTGAAAGGCTCTCGAAATGGGTATGTACGTAACGAAATTCACGAAAAATAGATTCAAAGCAGGATAATAGGGTCATTCATGGAGAAATCATCCTATTTATCTGCATCTTAATTAGGGCAGTGGTCAGAATCTCGCAAGCATGGCTGTTCTAGTATTTGTATTTGTATTCATATGTGTATTCATTACGAAAAAGTTCCCAGGACTAGTAGGCCTTCTAAGGTACAGGTAGTAAATATTACAGATATAACTGTCGAACAGTGATCGATATAAAAAAAATGGCTGCGCCTACTTGTTCCGAATATCGGGTCGATTAGCCATAATCCCACTTTTCGCTAGTCGTCCCGAAAGTCCTGAAAGTCATACTAGTCTGTTTTCACAAGTTAGCTAGTCGTCCGGAAAAAATTCTAATGATGCAATTATGGTTCATAAAATAAAAATCCTGCCCCCACTAGACTTGCGAAAATATGGATATGTGTGATCTACATTATTTTTTATGACCAGTCACAGCGTTGATTTTTCGTCCCCACAATACTTCAGGAAAGGGGGAGGTGTGTACCCTTTATTATTTTTTATGACTAGTCACAGCGGTGACTTTCCGCCCCCACGGGACTTGGGAAAAGGGGGAGGTTTGGGCGAAATTTTTGTTCTTTCTTGAGTGAGAAATCTTTTCTGGTCTACAAGTCAACACTTTCGCGAAGATTTATCTCTTAAGGGAAGATTCTGGTCTTTTTAGCCAAAAATGAAGCAAAGTTTGATGATCTATTATGAGATGAAGGAAAGACTTATAAACTTGCGGTTTTGATTATTTTATTGTGTCTTGTTTCTAGAAGGCAGAACAATTTTTTTTGTTTACAAATTTCGATATGGCGGCCCCAAAATGGCGGCTCTCGTGAACCTCTCCCGGCGAGACATCGTTCGCTCGTGTCAAGTCTACAGCCTCTTGTAGTGAACTGACATCAAAATAAATCATTGTTCCGTAAAATTTATAAAATTCCCCATGTTTTCAACCTATTTGTAATGAATTTTTATGGAAAATTATCCAATTTATAGCAATTTCAGAAAAAAGTCAAATTTTTACCCACTTTTTGCAACTTCAATCTTGTTAAACAATAATGATTTAACAAGTGCTTAAAACCATTTTAGGTGGATGTCATACAAAAAATCATACTCTTCCAGGAAAACTTTAGTAGAATTAAATCGGATTAGTAGATCTTGAGTAAGGCTTGGCAAGAGGTTGAAAAAAGTGGGTTCGAGAAAAACGCCTTCAAAATTTCAAGTCTCAAAAGCACGTTTCGGGAGTTTGGTGCGTCCGAGAGGCTTCAATCTGAAAAATATGCTCCGGATCAAGAAATCCTTCTGCACACATATTCTAGACATTCATACCTTTCATTTCATAAAAAAAAATTTATTTAAAAAAAAAAGACCAGAACCTCCCCTTAAGTGGAAAATTAACCTTTTTTATGGAAAATTCGACTGTTTTGTTGAAAATTCACCCTTCTTGGTTAAGAATTGAACTGTTTTGTTTAAAAACTGATCCTTTTTTATCCATAATCTTACTATTTGACCCAAACCTTTTATTACTTGGTTGAGAATTCGTCTTTTTAGTTCAAAAATGTATCTTTATTGGTCAAAATGCAACTGTTTGGACAGGAATTCTTTTTTTAAATTTAAAATTAACGATTCGGTTGAAAATTTAACAGTTCCGTAAAAAAATCGTTTTTGTGGTCTTGAAGTGCAACTGTTTGGTTATTAATTCTTCTGTGTTGGTTGAGGCTTTTACTTTTTTGTTGAAAAGTCTGTCTTTTTGGTTCAGTTCAACTATTTGCTATTCTCAATGAATATCTTTTTCTCTTGAATTATCAACCATGGAATTTTCCATGGGAATGAGTTATTTTCAATATCAAATTAAGTAAATTGGTCGGATGTTCTTTTTTCTGGTATAAAATTCAGCTATTTAGTTGAAAATTGATCTATTATATTCAAAATGTAACATTTTTACTCTAGGGATAAGGAATTTGAGTATTTCAAATTGAATTTAATAGATTGTTATTTACCACATTATAACGAATATTGCAGTGAGCTGGTCTTAATTTTAAAATTAGATCGATCATAATCTTCTAATACTTGTAAATAATTGAGACCAAAATGTTTCATCGTAGTCGTAATTTAGAACTGCATTTTCAATTAGAATAATAGGCATCGAGATTTAAATTCGGGTACTAAGCTTCGGTTCTGAATTCCCAGAAATGCAAAATTCCTCGGATTCAGCTCGCAGTGGATTTTCGCCGCATTTCGGTGGAAGAGAAGAGCAGCTTACCAATCAGAAGGTCCGACTCTCCCCACTTATTCGCGCGCGAGATCCTTTGCGAGTTTTTCGATCGTCCAAAAGTGACGGTAATTAAGCAAAGAATGAAGCAATGATAAAAATTCTGAGTATAAGAAAAACAAGCAGCTGTTTTCCTAATTTTTGTCCACCTGAAAGAAGTAAAAATATCATCAAATACATTATTTTCGGGATTACTAGCCAAATGGTACCTAATATTATATAAATAAATGAATAGAAACTCTGGAAATCTCATGTCTGGAGATTGATCAGATTGGATTGTGTTTCAGCACTCTTTTCCTAAGCTTGAGAAGAAAAAACAAGTTCATGAACCTGCCATCTTATAAAAACGGTCCTGGTTTTTTTCATCGGAGAAGCTTTTTATAAAATTGAAAACTCACTTTTTCGCTCAAAGTATGCAAGATGGGAAAAAATAATGGAAAGCAACATTATTTATTTTAAAGATCTACAAATTTAGTTCTTGCCATTTTTCTGATTGGATGCATGGTTTTCGTTCAAATCGTGAAGAATTTTATCAGATATTTAAATATTGTTGGAAACCTCCACTTTCGAGAAGCTGTATCAAATCTTTTTTTTTTAATGAGAAAAGTTTCGAAGTAATTTACTTGAGGCTCTATCGGTCCAAAAAGATTCTTATTACAACATTCGGCTCGAAATTCCAATCTAGCATAGCCTGGCTTGCAACTGAAATTTCGAGTCTTTCGAGTCTTTCATAGTTTAAGCGAAAAATGGAATTTTCTAACATTTTCTAAAAGCAATATCATACAGCTTTGATGGAGAATAAAATGTTTTTTTCTTTTTTAAATAAGAAAAACCATGCATCTTCTCAAATAATTGTAAGACCCAAATTTGCGGATCTTTTCAAAATTATTAATTTCACCCTTTGAGATTTTTTCGCACCTCGCATACCTTGCGCGAAAAAGTTATTTTTCAATGTTTTGAAAAGCTATTTCGATAGATAGAACCAGAATCTTTGGTCGATTACGGTTGATTAACGAACTTTTTCTCTCATTCTAGGCCTTGAAAAGTTTTCTGAAGCAGAATGCAATCTGAGAATTTTCTGAAGTGATCATGCTTACACGATACTACACACTACAGACTACGGAACACAGACAGACATAAACCGTTGTCAAAATCGTTTTCACATTCTCATCATATTGAGAAATTATTGGTTTCATGCTGAATTCGACTTTCGCGAATCCAACGAAATCTCCACGTTTCGAGACCCCCTGAATTCGAAAAAATAGGTTTTACTTTAGTGTCTGTCTGTTCTCGTTGTCATTCTCGTCGTCCTTGCTAACGTCTCTATACCGCATAACTTTCGAAAGATCAATCGGATTGAATTGCCCTTTGGCCCACGTTTTCAGGGAACAAAAAGAAAACTTAAGTCTAACAATTAGCCTTTTTTGACTAACTTCAATGCCTTTTATGGTATTCACCATGTAAAAAATACGTCAAATCCAAAATTCCATGTTGTGTTTGAACTATACAAGATGAAAAAAAAAATTATTCGACAGAAGTTGTCCATCTAAAAAAGTTCTGAAAATTCGTTATCTACCATTTTTTAACAGGACTTATGGTTTTCATTCCATTCGCGTGAATAATATTCAAAAATAAAAAAGTCCAACCCGTGGCCCAACTGTTGAAGATAAGAAGACATGTTCGTCAGATAAATTTTTCATTTTTGAAACATCTACAAATTTTTCGAAAGTGTTTCCTTGTGAGGTGAATTGTTCTTTCAACCGTAAAAAACAACATTTCAAATGAGAAAGACTAGTTTCCAGCAATGCTAGGGTAGATATCAAAGAAATGTTAAGAAAAACATTTTTTATTCCAAAAACATAAAAAAATTTATAATTGATATAAAAAACGATTGAAATGAAGCTCATAGATGTAAAAAACACTGCGTTCTATATTGGAAAATAAAATGAAAATCGTTCCTATTTTCCTTATGGTAATATGCAATAATTTCAATTTCTCATATTTTTCACTTATGCGACTGATTCATCTCCTTTTGCAGATAAACGTTCTGGATTTCTGAATAAAAATTATCCCTTGTTGTCCAAATTCCAATTATTTCTTCGACATAAGAGGGAGAGAAAGTTTAGTGACTATACTGACAATGCTAATTCAGTTTTCATGAAAACGGCAAATACAGCTATTTTTATTCGGAGGGCAGGTTTCCACAATTGTAAACCATCTGGAATGCCGAAAACTTCGAGCAGGTTGAGGAGATACATCTTGAAAGAGTAACCCCAGTCGGCCTATCAAGTGAATGTGTTGTAATCTCCAACTCAGAAGGGATTGAAAAGAGTGACTCCTGTCCACGGCACATGCCAACTTTCACATTTACGTTTCCCACACCCTTGCGACTTCCTACGACTATACGGGGGCAGGAGCCAAACCTGAAATAGGGAAGAGATTTCTATGGGGTTGGCGAGATTAATCCTCGATTTGCATCCGGGCGCATCTGCTCCCCTCACTCGGAACTCGAGTGTAGACAATCCCTGACCTGAAAGTGGGATAAAGAGTCCCTCGGGAACGACTCTCAACATTTTCAACTAAAGCTATTTTTTGTTTCAGTTAATGTTCTGTCCATTACTTACTTTTCAAATAAAACAAACCCCCAGATAATTATGATGGGCAAAGTTTTCAGGTGATTCGAACAATTTATTTAAACAAGCTACACAAATCACGCGTGTAGGTTTTGAATAATATGTTTGAGGTCACAACAATTTTTGATAAAAGTTAGGAAAAATTTTGGTAAAGGTTTTGTTCATTTTGATGTCCTCGAGAGCAACTAGGATGAACCTATCAAAATTTTGTTATCCTTGACCCTCGGCGTCATCTTCTTTAGCCAGTACGACTTCTGCTGTGAGTTTTTAAGGCCTCCTCCTGGGATTGGCTTCTTTGAACACCGCGCATCTTGCTGCCTCTGGAAGGTGTACGGCCCAGGTCTTTCTCTGTTTGTCAACCGCACGTAACACTGTTACGTGCTCCACAGCTTCAGGTCGTTTTTGACGCATTTCCAGCAGCTCGTTTTTCAGTCATATCCACTGCAGGTTACTGCTAAGTAATCGAAGCTTCAGCAGAGATAGCACCTAGTGATCTCAACTTGTTCCTGACTTTGCAGGATACTCGAACTACTATGAGGGTGAAAATTTCCTCATCGAAGCTTTATTATACTCTTTAAGTTCCTGAGTACCTCCGCGTGAATAAAGCCCCCAGCTGGTTTCATAAGTACCGTTTTGGGATATACTCGTCTTTCAAACTACCTCTTCTAAGCTTTTTGGCAGGCTTATAACTCCTGGTGACGTTCGTTCCTATTTTCGCTCCAGCTGCTCAACCCGAAACCTCTAACTTCCTCAACGCGAGCTGGATGCGCTAGCTTCCAGGGGCATAGTTATAAAACGAAATTTCTTATTTATCTCACTTCCGATCCCATATCTCATATATGATCTTCTGTCACACGGTCGTGCATATTGTACATTTCTTCCGCATTCTTCAACTCCGACTTTTTCTCTCTTTCAGCTTCTCCTTCACATTCGCCTTCCATCCAAACGACCTGATATCGTATTGATACCGTTTAGGACGCGTCATCCTGTTGCCACGATGCTTCCAGCATAGTTCTTCAGTCTTTGGAATGGTAGTTTCTCCTTCAGGAGCATTTCCGGATCATTGTCCGTGACTTCTTATTAGGTTTAGCAACTGTATCCAGCAAAAACCCTTGTAACAGGGTACACATCCGAGGCATCCCATCATTCAAACTTATGAAAAATCAATCTGAAAGGTTGAAAGACATGTTGGTGATTTGATTAGAAGCTTTAGGGTTCGAGTGATAGCAAAGGGTTACAGTCGGAAAGAAGGGTCTCATTATTATCGGATAATGTTCTTCAACTGTCACTATACATGATTCAATAAGTGCCACTTCAGATATAGCTGCTTGTGTAGATATGGAACTTTTTCAGCTCGATGATAGAACAGGTTTTCCATATCGGCGCTTGAGTGGATTAGGTTAGCTCAAAGTTTGTTTCAAGCAGGTGTTTGTTTTGAATCTGCTCAGGAAAGGTGTTCGTTTATAGCTTGTTTGAAAAATGCATTCGTTCGCTGAAGCGCCCTATTCTTGAAATTTTGTTCAAGCCCTAATAGAAAAAGGAAACATTACTTTAGAAAAGTTCTAGCCCTTGCACCTGCAGCGATCCTACAGAATTTTAAGAATAGAACACTCCGTCAAACGAACGCCATCGTGCAACAAGCTATGTACGAAGACCTCTTATGAGCATATTCGGAACGAACACGTTATTCTACTCAAGCGTCGATATAGCATACCTCATGCATACCGCATCAAGCGATTCAACGTTACTTTCAGTTTTCGTTTTTTCGTATGGATGATGTTTCAATAGTTTCTAAATCGAAATTAAAGCCAGATTCAATATTTGGAATTTAGAAACAGAATTTTCCATCGCTTACGAGAAACCTGTGATACGAAAATTACTTGGGATGGAAAATACGAAAATACACGAAGAATAGTTGGATTTTGTGATGCTGATTTTGCAGAAGATATGGACTCAAGGGAGTCTGCTTCATTATATCTTCTCCTATCGGGAGGGGCTCTAGTCACTTGGATATCGAGAAAGCAAATTATTTTTGCTCAGATCAGAACTCAAGATGAATACATTGCATCAGCTAAGGCTAGAAAGGAAGCCATATTGTCAATATCTTATATCATATTTTCAATCACAAGTCAGTTGTGATCGGAAACCATCTACTGTCATTTATTTCGACAGACAATCAACAATACATTAAAGTTAACTTCATACTTACAACGAAACCATTCGCAATTATCTTCATCTAAGATTTATTCATTGCACATGTGTAGTTCCTTATTATCAGTGGCAAAATAATGTTCCACACAAGTGCACAACCTAGATACTTTTTCGTTCCTATTCATGTACTCCTCATTATTTTCTCTTTACATAGTATAAATATACAAATAATCAACGTAGGGAAAGTTTGATCGTAGTTTCAACAGATATAAATAACTAGCAACATAAATCATCTCCCTTACTTTCATAGGAAATGCGAGAGTTTTTATTTTTTATTATTAATAATAGAAAAATCACCACTTCCCTGAGAGGTTATGAAACACGATACTCCTATTCCAGTAAACGTTCTATCGTCTCAGCCTTAACTCTCAGACTTCTAACAATAAACTGCTTTGTACTATTCTTCGGAAGGTAAGAAAGCTCAGTTGAAGAATTTTAGTCCTTTATTGTTTTGAGGCCCTTGAGATACTCGAACATAGAGTCATATTTTCACTTTGGATGATGATGCACTAAATGACAATCAAAACGAACACAATAATTTTATATCTGATTGTACCGCATGGAGGACTTCCTTCCTGAAGCTCTTGATTAAAATGGCAAGCAAAGAGCGAAAGACAGTCATGAGCAACAGCTGGATTTGTTCCCTGGAGCGCATTTACTGAACAGAACTCTCCTCTTATTGACGCGTCACAGAATCACAGCGCTGCTCACAAGTTTGTAATAATGCTCGTGCCCCGACAATGCTGGATTAATCTTTTACAAAGGGATTCTCCCATAGGCTCTCTCTGACTCTCTTGTATCTCCCTCTCTTTACTTCTCTCCCTATTTTTTTTCTGTCTCAGTAGAAGATTGCTCGAAAAAGAGGAGTTTTGATAAAGTAAAACTTTATCTGACGCAAAGGTCATACTTTTGTCGCAATCGTTGTATCATTTTTTGATTTGCAAAAACGTAGATGAAACGAAACTGTTATTGGAACCTGACGGTGGGTCTCGATGAACCTCGAATCCAAAGGTCTGCCACATCCAAGTTCCTTGAAGCGAAACTTCTATGCGCGCGTTGTAAATTGACAAAACGGTGACGCTCCCAGTGAAACGGCAATGTGACGAATGTATATTGTACACTGTCTATGGCTATGCTAATGTCTCGCTAAGTTGCTGCCACGCAATTCAAGAAATAGATGAGTTCTTAACAAAATATTCAAAACCTTCAACTGAATAGATAGATTTTCAACAAGAAACTCAATTTTGAGTTAGAGAAGGTAGTGGAAGATCACCAGTTACGTCTATATACTTCGGTTGTAACCACCTTTGGATAATTTTTTAAGAGGGGCAGATGCAGTCCATATGACAATTGACGTTTCAGCGCAATGTGAGCACGATAATTTTGTGCTGACACCGAAGTCAAAACACCCATATGATAAGTAACTACAGTCGGTAACATTTTCTCGTGTGTATCAGTCTACGCTAATGCAAATACTTCTCATGTTAAAAGTGCGACAAATTTCACTACGTCACCAAAAGCAGGCGAGTGAAATCATGTTTGGAACGGAAAAACAATATACTGCGTGAAAGTGTATCAGTTAAAGCAAGATGTTTGCACCAGAAAATTTGCTACTTTTTTCTTGACAGACCTGCTTTTTCCAGTAGTTGCCACAAAAATGTCACTGGTTTCAAAAAAACTGGAGCAAAAAAAGGAGAAATGTCTACTTTACGAACATTTGGATTACTATTTTGTTTTTTGGAAAATCAGATATATTACTTCCTCAGAAGTGACCTAAGGTCTCTAGCTTTCTATTGATATACACATTGTCTGCATTAGCATTATTTGGTTAAAAGTTATGGCTGAAAAAGCAAACTATGACCGTAACAAGTCATCTCCCCCTACAGTTCTAAAGAGGAAGTTCAATTTCCTACTAAAAAGATCAATTTTTATCCAAGGATAGAATCTTTCAAATTTCAGTTCCAAAAATCGGTATGTCACAAATGGAAAGAATCTTCAACCTGTGAAAGGCCATGTAATACATGGGTCACGTAACTCAAATTTTCGATTTTTTGTGCAACAACTTACGTCCGCACCCAAAGAGATTTTGAGTTGAAATTTCAGTAAAAGCCTTAGAAATGCACATTTTCGGACAAACTATGCATTGTGCTAAATAATGTTGCAGACTAAAATTATTCATTTCAAAAAGATCTACAAAATTTTATCCGGTCTGCTTTTCGATAAGATGCATAGTTTTTAATAAATCGTGAAAAAATGTTACTAAAAATAAAAAATTTCATTTTTCATCAAGAGTATACGAGATTAGGAAAAATTGAAAATGACCCAAATTGTTCATCTTATAAAAATCTACCATTTTATTGTGAATTCTTTTTTGATCAAGCGAATATTTTTCGTTTTGATCTCGATAACGTACTTACAAAAATGAAGAAATAAAATTTCCCATCCAAACAATAAGAGACAAGAAGAGATAATAAAAAGAAAAATTTATTCATCTTGCAAAGGTCTTCAACAGTTTTGCAATATTCGCAACTCTGTGTATACATTGCACTATAAACTGAGTCAAGCACGTCAGTAGCCGCGTGCGCAGTGCGTCATGAGAATGTGCTCGTGCAACGGACAGATTTTTTTTTGCATCTCGCATAGTTTTGCTGAAAGATGAAATTTTTCATTTTTGTCACTATTTTTCTCAATTTAAACGAAAAGTATGCATCTAATGAAAAAAGTGGTCTAAAGAAAATTTGTAGATCTTTTTTAGAACAAATAATTTTGATCCTCAACATTTTTTTGACTTCGCATAGTTTGACCGAAAATGTGCATTTTTGATTTTCCAATAAGCTATTTTGATTAATGAAACCAGAACCATTGGTCAAAAATGTCTGGTTAACGAACTCGTCTTTTCTTTTCCGGCCTCCAAAAAATCTGCAGGAGCACAATCCAATAGGATCATTTTTTCGAAAGTTATCGAGTTCACAGATTAGAGAGAGACAAACACCTTCGTAAAAATAGTTTTTTCTGACTCAGGAGGTCTCAAAACGCGAGATTTCATTTAATCCATTAAAGTCATTTTTCGCATAAAACCAATACCTTCTCATTCAGAATGAGAATGTAAAAAGGAGACTGAGGGTGTTTTCAACTGTATTATTCACTTAGCCACGTGCTAGCCATCCTACTCCAAATCGATGTCAGAAGAACACCATCAGAAACACTTCTGCTATCTGTGTGGCTGCAGAAGACGCTAAGTTGTTGAGCCATATCTGAAGCAGAATCTTTCAATTTCAAGTCCTTGCGTCGACAGATATTTTAGCTCGAAAAAGTTTGATTGATTAATTTTAATCTGAATATGTATCTAAATCAGTCCAAGCAGTGGTCTATTGTTTCTTTGAAGTCTGGAATCCATTGCGGGGTAAGTGTAACTCATATAGATGAGTTACAGTTGGTTGAGTTGCATACACAGGAGGACAACAGTCTCCAGACAACATGCCGACAGCTCGCGGTATTCCCGGATGATAATACCCTTACGAGTACCAACCGCGCTCAACGCTGCTTAAAGTCAGTGATCGGATACGAACTGTTTTTTCAAGCGTCTTATGGCCGTTGGCAGCTTCATTCAATCATAAGAAACGCAGCTCCCAAAACTCATCGTGACCAATATCCGTTGCTGATTACTAATGTCGTGAACGAATGCCGGAGAAATCCATAAGTTCACAAGATATGAGAGTCCTATTTATTTATTCCGAATTGGTTTTTTTCTATTTGCATGGAACAAAACGATTTCAAAATGAGCGCGTGATCATTTATACCATCCGCATAATCAAATGCCTTTCTTCATTATTGTAGTACTTTTGTCGCAAAATTGGTGACAATCCTTTGAACTTATGTAGCAGCCTCAGTTCCGGTTGTTTGTTTTCTTTGGAGCCATGATAATGGATAATAATTACCTATTGTTGCAAAGCTAAAATTTGAATTGTCATATAAAACTCGCATGTGATGATGGTCTTAATTGTAAAAAATTTGCCCGCTTCGCGGGCAGATTCTCATCGCGCGCAGCTCGCTTCGCTCGCAAGTATCAGCGCGCCTAGGGCGCGCGTCCGTAGGATCTCGCGCTTC